>CAWUFW010014967.1:0-95000 GCA_963921515.1 Calotriton arnoldi
TCTGTAGGAGAGTAGGATCTGCCTCTTATGTTGCCCCCACTTTTTTTCTGATGTTTACACTGGTTTCTGGCTATAGTCTGGCTGGGTCCCTGCCAATCAGGGCCCCAGCCTCTCTGTTCTCTCTAAATGACTTGGAGTGCACTCTAGGTGCACTAGTGATTGGATACTGTGGTACCTTATGAGTCCCTAGTATATGGTACCTTAGGTACCAAGGGCATAGGTACTTCACAGGCCTACCAGGGGCTGAAGCATGTATTATGCCACCCCTGGGAAGCAGACTAAATCTGACACCACAGGCCTGCTACTGCAGCTTGGGTGAGGTGGTGCTAGCACTCCTCACTGAGATATAGGTTTCCTATATCTCTCCTGCACACACATTTAAACCTATCAGTCACCCCTAAGGCAGGCCCTATCAATCCTGAGGGCAGGGTGCTTGGTTCCTATGTGAGAGGGTGCCTCTGCCTGAGCAGGGCCCTCTGCAGCTCTCAGAGTCCATTCTCTGGGGCTGTCTGTGGATGCGGTTAAACCATATACTCTTAAGTGCATTATATCCTCGCGGTAAAATGCTAACTTTGGAATGGCTGCATCAAAACATGTCGTGTTTGGTGTCAAACATCTTAGAATACTACCCCCCCGCCAGTCCTGGCGGCGGGGAGTAGCATTCCACCCTTCTAGAGGGATAGACATGTACCTACTGTGGAAACGCGGTAGAATCCTGCAGATCCCTGGCATCACAAAATGGATGCCACCAGTCACAGACACTGGGCTGCCCTCCTGCTGATGACCGAAACTCGCAGTGGAGGAAGCCCAACAATAGGCATCCTGTCACAGGGAGGTGTAACCACCTCCCAGACAGGGTTTAGTGTATTGGGGCTGGGTGGGTGCACTCTTAGAGTGCTTTGAAGTCCTGCACTGGGGGAGCAGAAGGCTCCTCTGTGCATATGCCAGTTCAAACCAGCTCAGGGGCTACCTTCCCCTGCTCTGGCGCGAAACTGGACAAAGGGAAGTGGGTGTAGCCACCCACTCCCCTGACCCTCCCATAGGTGGGGTCATAGAGCTAGTCCCTCCCTTTTTTTTAGTATAAGAGGGGGAACCTGTGCATTGCACCCTAGATATCCCTGGACGATGCTCTGAAGAAGAATCCTGGACCTTCGATGTTCGACTACCTTTGGAAGACTGAAGAATCTCCCTTGGAGTCAAGGAGTGACTCCCCTGCTTGGCAGGCACCAAAAACTACAAACGACAGTCGCAAACTACGCCGCTCCCGCTGGAGTCCGAAGTCCCTGCAGCCCAAAAAGTAGATTTCCTGACTTCTCAAAGGTCATCGTGAGTCCCCAGCGAAGCTGAGGCCAGTGGACCCCAAGAGTGACAAGGAACCGCGACCCCTGGGTACCGTGCACTATTGTCGAGTGCAACCCCTTCACAACGTTCTACGAACTTGTGCTTTGGACCTCGTGTGGTCCTATCCTCCAGCAGGAATCTCTCCGAAGATCAACGGCCTACCACGTCCCGAGTGACCGTGGGCCCCTGTTGAGCGAATCCTCCCGAGGCGTCTTTGCGATCCATTGCCAGCCGGCTTGTGGGTCCCCTGAAGGCTTTCCTACAGAACCAAAGAGCTTCCTTGATTGCTCCAGGCCTGCCCTGACTTACCCTTGCTGGGTGAGTCCCTCAGACCTTGCTGGTCTACGCCATTGTCTTTTTACACTTACCCCAAGACTTGCTGTTACCAAGGCTTGTTGGCTCCAATCGAGTCGCCGACACCGCAGTAAGCTGCAGACATCATGGGACACGCCGAATCCAGCTCCTGGTTGTCGTTGACGCCTCCTGGACCTCGTGGCTGAAGAGTCAAGGTACCTGTGAACAACCTGAATCTTGCGATGACGGTGGGCATCCATCTTCCTTGCCCCGAGTCACTGCCAAGTGACTTTGAACACTGTCCCCTCTGCTTTCAGGTCTTCCATCTTCTGAATCCAGTCTTGGATTCCACCGGACACTTCTTCGGACTTCACAAGCAGCAAGTCTTCATTGTCCTCCATTGAAAACGACGCCGCGACCCGACACCAAAGGACACCTATGCACCCGGCTTCCCTGGGTGAGGTAACTCCAGCACTACGGTGCTCCTGTGGGTGTTGGCCCTAGAACTACTTACCCTGTAAGTGACTTGCTTGTAGGTTCTCCCGAAGTATCCTAAAACTCTTAATTTCCAACCGCGACTTGCCCCATTGAAGTCAATGGCGATTCGCGCCTGTGTATCCACACTGCACGCGTCCCCCGTGGGCCCTTTACTTACCTGCCTTGGGTGGTTTCGTGAGGCCCCAGCACTTCTGAAGGCCCTAGGCCTTGTCTCTTTGCAAGTCGTTGTTTCTAAGTCTCTTTTTTAGGATATGGTCTGGTACGCCCCTAGGGCCCCAGCCATATTTGTGCTTAATTTATTGTGAAATGTTGATTTGTGCATATGTCCTTGACTTCTAATCTCATAAAGAGATTAGTAGAGAGTTGTTAGTAATAAATACATATATATTTGATATATATACCTGTGTGGTGTCTTTTCATTTGGTGATTCAAGAGATTGTGTGGTAAAACAAGCTGCTTTACATTCCTTCAAGACTTAGCCTGAAGGCTACTCTCCACAGCTACCACTAGGATAGCTTTCGTTAAAGGTTGTCTTAAACCTATCTACCATAAGAGTCGAATTGTACTGGTGCAAGGTGTCCACTTTAATTAGTGAACAGCATATACCAGGCCAACTTCTCACATTGGTGGGCAGCGTGTGGGATTCCAGCTTGCTATTGTTTTACCAGAAAATCTCTATTTGAATTACTAACTGAAAACCACTATAGGTACTTAAGGTACATATAAAGTCAAGCTTAGTATCAATAAGTTCTACTGAACTTAGAGCTGTGTGCCAAGGGATAGCACACCCTTTCTACAGCTCAAGCTAGTATCAGTAGGCCTCAAACTAGTGTAGGTAGTACAACACTGCACAACACTAGAATGTCCTTAAAGGGTGGAACCAGTGGATCCACTCAGCCTCAGTATAAGGACATGGCTTTCTCTGACTTGAGAGCCATGTGTGTTGAAAGACACCTGAAGCTAGGACAGAGTCCCTCCACACCTCCACCTACACCTGATCATGTTGGACCTTTCGGCAGCCTTTGATACGGTCCATCATGAAGTATTGATGGACCGGCTATCTACTGCAGGGGTTCAGGGCAAGGCCTGGAACATTTTACAATCATTTCTGTCAGATAGAACCCAAACGGTGGACATAGGTAAGAATAAGTCCAAGCCGTTTTCCTTTCCGTGCGGAGGTGCCACAGGGCTCATCCCTCAGTCCCACACTTTTAATATATATGTGGCCCCGCTGGCGGCCCTGATTGGATCCTTTGGGTTTCAGGTGACGTCTTATGCAGGCGACACTCAAATTGTGTTGTCCCTTCAGCCGGGCAAAGAAGCTGAGACTAGCCTGAGATGTCATGATTGTATGAAATCTGTTGCAGGCTGGATGGCATCTAATTGCCTAAAGCTCAATGCCGGCAAAACGGAGGTTTTGCTATTTGGGAATAAGGCTAACCTCTGGTCACCTGATTGGTGGCCAGAGGAAATGGGCACACCTCCAGCGCCCTCCGCGAAAGCAAAGAACCTGGGTGTGGTGATGGATGACAAACTCACCTTTGGTGATCATGTTAGCGGGGTGGTATCCACCAGTTTCTTTCTTCTCAGAAAGCTGAGAAAAATAAAAACATTTCTGTTTAAAGATACCTTTAGGACAGCAGTCACTGCGCTCGTCTTGTCACGACTGGACTATTGTAACGGTCTGTACCTGAGTTTACAAAAGAAACTTTTTAACAGACTCCAGATTGTGCAAAATGCGGCAGCAAGACTGCTCTTGGGCATTCCTAGGTTCGTCTCAGTGGGAAAGGGTCTTCGAGATCTCCACTGGCTTCCAGTGAAACAACGGACACGGTTTAAGGCACTGTGTATGGTTTTCAAAGCCTTGATGGGCAGTGGCCCAGTCTACCTGAGAAACCGACTACTCTGGTATGTTCCTGGAAGATTGCTACTATTCCCAGAGTTAAGAAAGCCAGTTGGGGTGGCAGGAGTTTCGTTTACTGTGCCGCTAGGGCTTGGAATGATCTTCCTGTGCATCTAAGAAAGGCCACAGATCTCCTTTCCTTCAGGAAGGAGTTGAAAACCTGGCATTTCTCTGTATAATTCTCCGTCAGGTCACCCACCAGGTAGTGCTTAGCGCCAGGACGCCTTTGGGCAGCAGCTGCGCTTTACAAGTTTCATTAACATTAACATTAACATAGATCTGCTGACAGCAGATGATCTTAGATTGGCTCTAGGAGCTAATAGGTCTGAATCAGGGGGTGGGTCAATTACAGTGTCTGGGTCAGATGATGAAAATCAGAATGACCAAGACTCTGTGATTGAAGGAGCCAGGCTCCAAGGGGCCTGAAAAGGACAGAGGAATTCTCCCTAAGAGAACTGACAGAGTGGATGAGAGGCATAGGTCCCCTTCCAGGGAATCTGACCACTCTTATCACTCTGGCAGAGAATTTGTCCAGCAGAGGAACTCATACTTTCCCATAAGAGAGAGCTCCTCTGACAGGATGTGCAAACTGCTGCAGTATGAGGAAGCAAGAGTTGCCCTCAGAACCAAGCAGTTGGCACTGGATAGAAGAAGCCCTGGAGATCCAGAGAGCTTCTAGAAGAGAGGGGTTAGAACCCCTTGGTGGCAGCAACAGTGTCCCTAGAGGCAGAGAATCTATTCCAGACCATAGGAACCTGAGCAAGGTTGTTCCTCCCTACCAGAGTGGGGATGATATCCACAAGTGGATAACTGCTATGGAGAGGGCCTGTAGAGTACAGCAGGTCCCCCAAAAGCAGTGGGCAGCAATCTTGTGGCTCTCCTTTTCAGACAAAGGTAGAGACAAGCTCCTCACTGTTAGAGAAGAGGATGCTGATGATTATGAAGTCCTGAAGAGTGCACTGATAGATGGGTTTGGCTTAACCACTGAGCAGTACAGGTTGAAGTTCAGAGACAACCAGAAGGCACAGACTCAGGACTGGACTGACTTTGTAGATTGTGCAACCAAGGCTCTGGAGGGTTGGCTGGTTGGCAGTAGGGTTACTGATTTCAAGGGATTGTATAATCTGATGATGAGAGAACAGATCCTTAATAATTGCCAGAACCAGTTGTTGCATCAATACCTGGTGGACTCAGATCTGACCTCTCCCCAAGAATTGGGAAAGAAGGCAGACAAATGGGTCAGAACCAGGGTAAGGCAGAAACCCCAGAACCAAGGGGGTGACTCCAAGAAGCAAGATCCTAAGGGCTCTGAGAAAGGTGGGGATAAGTCAAAAGACCAGAAGTCTTCACAAGGGCCCCAAAAATCTGCATCTGGTGGGGAGTCATCATCATCAAAATAACTTTATTTCGCCTACCAAAATGGTGGCATAAAAAGTATACTAAAAACAATTACATTATAGCACAATCATATAGTTACAATTTTACATAACAAACCCAATAATATAAAAACCAGTTGATCTCATAATCTTATGCATAAATCCATCCTTGAGTAAGTATATCAAATGACAGATTAAAAGTTAATCTTCTCCTCTTCAATGCCGACAGGAAAAAGGACGCCAGTGAAAAACATGTAAAAGGGTCAGACAATAGCTGTAAGTAAAAAGGGCCACACGACACGGTCTAAAATTCATTTTGCGTATAAGAGGGATAATAAACCTTTTTCTTTGTTCCTGATAAAATTTACAAAAAATAAAAAGTGAAGATTATTCTGAATAGATAAATCATCACAGGTACAAAGAGGCAATTCAGAAAGTGCATACATTTTTGATGGAAAACCTAACATCAGAGGCATATAATTTAACCGAAATCTCACTAATATAAATCTATGTTGCTGGTTAGTGACAAATGACAGATAAGTTGTATTAGAATCCAGTGACGTAATACTTGGAACAGCAGAAAATATTCTAACAGTTGTCAGCCTAAGATTAGCATTCTGCCTCCTTACTTGTAATCTAGACAGTAATTGGTATTTTAACTCTTTCTTTGAGACAGAGCAACATGACACAGGGTTAGTATACAATTCATGTAACCCAACTGCCTTAAGTGTGGATTCTACATAACATATCCACCTAATCCTACTAGCCCCATCTAACTTCTGGACATCATTTATTATATCTCTAGTCAGCGCAAGAGTTTCCTTACGCCAAATCGAATGCCACAATAAGACAGGTGAAATAGAGATTTTGTCACAGATATAAGGGACATCTAATTCAGTGTGACAAATAAAATTAGAACAAGATTTGGGTAAGGAAACTAATTTCTTCAAAAAGTATACTCAATCATTTGTAGTTTCGAGCAATCTGCAATACCCCACACTGCTGCTCCATACGTTGCAACAGATACACTTTTAGCCTGATAAACTTTCTTTATAGTTTCAATCGGTTTCGATCCAATCTTTTTACAAATTTACTTAGGGCCCCAATAGTCTTCTCCATCTGCAGACACCTATTTTCAATCATACATTTCCAATTACATTGTCCATTAAACACAATCCCCAAATAATTAAAAGAATCTACCACTTCCATTTTACCCCCTTCAATATGAATATTGGGCTGTTTCCTCTGTTTAGCACCTGCCACTAACACAAAAGATTTGGAAAAATTAATTCTCATGTCCAGATCGTTCATAAATTTAATATACTCCCTTACTATCCGACGCAGTGCATTACCAGTGCGAGCTAAGATCACTGCGTCATCCGCATAAAGCAATAGTGGTACCTGCATAGACTTAATGTAAGGGACATCTGGAGTGATACCAATTAGGGCAGATTCAACAGCATTGGTATACAATGAAAATAAAAAGGGGGCAAGGACGCACCCCTGGCGTACACCTCTTGCGATTTTAAAATGTCTCGTACACTCACCATTTTTCCCAAAACGAACAGAAGCTGAGGCCCCACTATACAAATTCTGGATAATACGTATGATCTGGGTCTCAACCCCCATTGCCTCCATGATCTGCCACAGCCTATGCTGTTCCACACAGTCAAAGGCTGCAGACAGATCCATGAAGGCAAGATACAAGTGGCCATTTTTCGCAGCCGTATATTTTGCTATTATCAAGTTCAAGTTCAGGCACTGATCCACCGTTCCTTTCCCTTTCCTAAAACCATATTGGGTAGGGATAATAATATTCTTCTCCATTGCCCAGACCTCAAGTCTATTTAAAAGGAGCCGTCCCATTAATTTTGCTGTGGAATCTATCAAAGATATCGGCCTGTAATTGATTGGCAATGTCCTATCTCCCTTTTATAAATTGGGACAATTACAGTCGTTTTCCACGACTGGGGTGCTCCAATTTGAGAAATATTGTTAAAAACATTAGTTAAAAGCGGAGCCCAAAGGTCTTGGTTATCTAAAAAAAGGTCGATCGGAACACCGTCCGGCCCTGGTGCCTTCCCACGTTTACATTGACTGAGAGCGTGTTTAGTTTCGTCTACTGTAAACCAGACATCTATTCCTACGTTATCAGAGCTAGGAAGCGGAGGCTGAATAAATACCTCCTCCAAGACCCCAAACAAGGCTTCAAAATGTGTGACCCAACCCTCCTCAAGAACATGACTATCTAAAGATGTGGTTAATTCGTCTTTTAAAAGGGTGCATTTATTACGGACCAAAATGCCTGTGAGCTTTTTATTAGGACAGCTTTATATAGGCTGTCCCACCATTCTTCTTTTAGAGCATTTTGCCTTACCCTTCTGGCTTTCTTATAGACCTGCCGTAGAGATGTAATCAGATGTTGATTACGTGGTTTTACTTTAAGGGCCACATGTAGATTTCCAAGTGCAGTTCGACAATCTTCATCAAACCAGGTACAAATCTTAGGGGATCTATTACGTATAGAGCGCATGAGATTAAACTTAACTTCCCTCAGTATCAGTTCAAAAGCATTGACCATTCCATCGGTGATTGAGGGATCTAAGCATAGCCTTATCTCTAAGGCACACTTCCTAACTATTTTAACCAAAAATTTCTCTGGGTCAACTTTCTCCCATTTCAAGGCGATCCCATTTACCCTTCCAATCACTGGTACTATGGGGAGGTTTAAACGACATTCCCCTTTCTTTAAGGAAGGGATAAAAAAGGTGATCGCTGCATGGTCACTAAAGACATAAAATGTAATCTGTAGTGGGGAAAAGTATTTCCTTATTGAATTAGAGACCAGGACATAGTCAAGTGTAGAAGAGAAGGTACGACTAGAAAAGGTACAGTCTAAGTGCCCAGTTGAGGTATCAATAGTATTTAAAAACACAAGGTTCCTAGTGATGAGTAGCCTATTTAGCCCAGAACCATAATCAGTATGGTCAAAATGTAAAACACAATCCCCATCATCATCTAGTATCCCACATGCCGGCGTATCTACTTTATCACATGGATGAGCATTATAGTCTCCAAGCCAGATTATGTCACAGGGTTTGCTAAGTGTTTTCTCTTAGCAATATTTTAGACACCTAGTGGTGTCAATATCGCAACTTGATTATTGCCAAAATTATTATTGTAGAAATTCACAAGTAGCCAATATTTATCAGCACCCTGCTCCAAAACTATAATGTGATAGAATGATGATGTATTTAAAAATCGCTTTACTTTTAATGGGAAGGTATTAGAGAGTAAAGTTAACAAACCTCCCTTAGCGCGGCCCAATACCGACGGTTTTGCTGGCGTATGATATGAACAGTACCCATTAAGATGTATTGAATTAATTTCCCAGGTTTCCTGTAGACACACTATATCCTTAGATGTTATAAGGGAAAGCCACTCATTATTTGCTTTCTTTTGGTTAAACCCAGCGATGTTCCACGACATTACTGCAACGGAAGACGTAGAACAATCTATATAAGGCATAGTCTGAGGCACGGTCAAACCAGATACCTTCGTTTTTGGATGTATATGGGCGTCCACAGTTAAGACAGAAACTACAGGTGAAATAATTTCCAAGACTAAATCAGCTGATTCTATATGTAATGAGGTCTGCCCTGTCAGTCAATCACAATCTTGCATACCGTCCAATGTGGAAAAACGGTTACTAAGAGAGAGAGGTAAAACTGTCGAGGTAGCACATAAGTTAGAAGCAGAATACCCAAGTCTATTACTCACATTTCTTCTTGTTGACGAAACCTCTAAAAAGTTGTGCGGTTTATAAAAAAAAACAAGTGGAAGTGCACAAATTTCTGAGTGGGGTGAAGGAAAACTTGGCAGCACAGATAATAACTGCCCCACCACATTATGGTTGTCAAAATTAATAATAATACAATCCCCTTTAAAAGTTTTGGGGGCCTTACCTATCCAGTTCACTCTCCTGGCCATGATCACATGTCCATATATGTTATAGTTATCACCCGCACGATTAGTAAGCCAGTACTGGGCTTTATAGATCAGCTGTTCAGTCGATTCTATTTGCTTTAACTTTAACGCCGGTACATTAGCCAAAACAATCACATATGGGCAAGCTGCTGGTGGAAGATCTATCCTGTCTCTAGCATTCATGCCCTCAGCAGAATGATGAACAGCCCCCCTCCCACAGGTAGTTGAAATTCCCTTTTCTGTAATCACTGTATTTAGCGAGGGGGTAGGCTGGAAAGTATCCACTAATGGCCGGGATGCGTTACGTGTACTTCTAAAATGAGATAGGGGATGGTATATATTTGCATGACTATTTTGCAAAGAATAGAACCGGTCATTCGAATCACTCAAATTCGCTTGGGAATCACCATGTACCAGAGTGACACTCTCTTTGGGTGCCACCAACTGGGCTGGTGCCCCTACCAAGTTCTGAGGGGCATCACTGCCCAAATTATCCACCAGCACATGAGGAACCGCACCTGAGGTCAATCTTACTTCCTCATTTAGCTGATTAGCCCTTAACGGATTTTGTTTTGATAAAAACATTGCCTCCATGCAGTTTAGCTTTTCCTCAATTAAAGATAATTTGCACATTAGAGGAGTTAAAAGTGTAGAAACCATTAATTCGATTTTATTTAAAGAGGCAAAATCATGGGCAGAGTCATTTACCACTGGTGTTTGCTGATTAAGTTGCATATTAGGAGCCTTAGCCATGACCTTAGACCTTGTAATTCACATCGTTTTGGGGGGAGATAGACAAGAACCCCCCGCATATTTCTCGATACGAGTCCTTTTCATAGTTCGTTGCTTTAATGGCCCTCCTCCTCTTTTCTTTACAATGGAGGGTACAAAATTACTATTCTGTGGGAATATTGGTATAGTCTGCCCCTGGAACGCAGACTGGAGACCTGTCGTATCAACAGTTAACGTGGGCTGACCCATACATATAGGAATACCCGACCCGCTATCAGACTGCACCGGCTCTGTCACTGTTACTAGGGCATCCAAAGAGTCTTGGGGATCTGCGATCGTTGTTCTTCCTAGCGAACAGCGTTTATGTGCAATGTGTGAGTCCAAAGAGAGCCTCCTCTCAGTTAGTTCAATTTCGTGGACAAGGACCGATTCAGCCCTCGTCAAAAAGGCATCCAAAGTCCCAATTGGCCCGCCCAGATGTTTTTCTTTACTTCCCTTCCTTTTACTCATGATTCGCTTCTGATAACCGGATCCCTCAGGGATGTCACACCCAGTCAATGAATCAAGTATAAATTAAGAACTAAATACCCGATATGGAGTTTGTTAGACTGTAAACAAATGTACAATAGCAGCAATACCTTTCAATCTCAGACGGTCCAGAGCACAAATATCAGAGAGTTTGCCCAGCCCAGCCTCCTCCGGGCTCCGACGGGCGTGGACGGGCCCGCCCTTGGCCCGGGCTTTGCCCGCGTGCATCCCGCGCCACGTGACAGTGCGCTCCTTTTTAGCGCGTCCACACGCTGAGGATGCTGGTCACTGAAGTCCCCTCCTGGGGAGAAGAGTGGAAGATGCCGGGAGTCGCTCGCAGTCCCCCCTGACAAGGCGCTACGGTCTGCAGTGCGCCGCGGGACAGCGCGCTCCTTTTCAGCGCGTCCGCGCGCTGAGGAGGCTGGTCACTGAAGTCCCCTCCTGGGGAGAAGAGCGGAAGATGCCGGGAGTCGCTCGCAGTCCCCCCTGACCAGGCGCTACGGTCTGCAGTGCGCCGCGGGACAGCGCGCTCCTTTTCAGCGCGTCCACGCGCTGAGGATGCTGGTCACTGAAGTCCCCTCTTCTGCTGGATCCGGAGGCTGTGAAGTGGGGAGTCACAATCCAACAAGGGAAAAGGCCAAAAGAAGCCCTGGTGCAAATTATGTAAACAGAAAGGGCACTGGACTTCTGACTGTATCAAGTCCAAAGACCAAACCACCACCACTCCTGCCCCTAAGGCAACTGTTCCCCCTAGCTCAGCTACTGGTGGAGGTGGTACTCAGAATAAGGGTGTAGTAGGGTTGACCCTGGGTTCTGAAGTGGACTCTGACCTAGTCAGAGTGCCCACTCAGGCAATGCTGATTTGTGATGGAGACCTTGATATGTCCTTCCTAGTAAGCCCCAGTAATCTGGGCAAATACAAACAGCAGCCTGTAATAAATGGCAAACAGGCTTTGGCATTTAGGGACACAGGTGCTAGTGTCACCATGGTGGCTGAGGATCTTGTGGACCCTGGACAGATCATCCTGGGCGAAATGTACCAGGTGACCAATGCAAGCAATGTCAGGACCAACCATAGTCTGGCAGTTGTGAATTTCTCCTGGGGAGGGGTAACTGGCCTCAAGAAGGTTGTAGTCAGTGCAGACCTCCCTGTAGAATGTCTATTGGGCAATGATCTAGAGACTTCAGCCTGGTCTGAAGTAGAGTTATGGACTCATGCTGAGATGTTGGGCATCCCTGCAGAGGTATTTGCTGTGACCAGGTCACAAGCAAGAATGCATAACACTGAACCAGCTCTGGATCCTGGAACAATGGACCAGATGCTTCCCAAGAGGAGGAGCAGTAGGGTAAAGGCAGTGCCTTCCCCTCTGTCTCAGATCACAGATTCACCCCCGAGGGAGGTGAAGCAGATCCTGAGGAAGGAACTGCCCCAGAGGGACTTGAGCCTGATCAGGTTGAGTTCTTGGGGGCAGGGGGCCCTTCTAGGGAAGATCTGAGTAAGGAGCAACAGTGCTGCCCCTCTCTTGAACCCCTCAGACAGCAGGCTGCTGCTGAGGCTTCTGGGAGTGCTAGTGGGTCCCATAAAGTTTATTGGGATGAGGGACTCCTATATTCTGAGGGTAGAGATCCAGCCCCTGGAGCCACCAGGAGGTTGGTAATACCTCAGAAGTTTAGGGGGTTCATCTTGACCCTAGCACATGACATCCCTTTAGCAGGACACTTGGGCCAAAACAAGACCTGGGACAGGCTTGTTCCACATTTTCATTGGCCACATATGTCAGAGGACACAAAGGAGTTTTGTCGCTCCTGTGTCACATGCCAAGCCAGTGGTAAGGCAGGTGGCACAACAAAGGCCCCCTGATACCACTACCTGTGGTGGGGGTACCCTTTGAAAGGGTAGGGATTGACATTGTTGGTCCCCTTGACCCTCAAACTGCATCTGGGCACAGGTTTATCCTGGTGGTAGTGGATCATGCCACCAGGTACCCAGAAGCAATTCCCCTGAGGACCACCACAGCCCCTGTGGTGGCAAGAGCCCCTCATTGGAGTTTTCTCCAGAGTGGGTTTCCCAAAGGAGGTCATATCTGACAGAGGTACAAACTTCATGTCAGGATACCTGAAAGCAATGTGGAAGTAGTGTGGTGTAACTTATAAGTTCACCACCCACTATCACCCACAATGCAATGGGTTGGTTGAATGTTTCAACAAAACCCTGAAGGGAATAATTAAAGGACTCCCAGAGAAGCTTAGGCAGAAATGGGACCTTCTTCTTCCTTGCCTGTTATTTGCATACAGAGAAGTTCCACAGAAGGGGGTTAGTTACAGCCCATTTGAGCTTCTGTTTGGGCACCCTGTAAGAGGTCCATTGTGTTTGGTTAAAGAGGGCTGGGAGTTACCTCTCAAACCCCCCAAACAGGATGTGATGGACTATGTACTTGGTCTCCGCTCCCGGATGGCCGAATACATGAAAAAGGCAACCAAAAACCTGGAGGCCAGCCAAGAATTGCAAAAAGCTTGGGATGACCAAAAGGCTGTGCTGACTGTGTACCAGCCAGGACAGAAAGTGTGGGTGTTGGAGCCTGTGGCCCCAGTAGCCCTCCAGGACAAGTGGAGTGGCCCCCATACAATAGTTGAACAGAAGGGAGAAGTCACCTATCTGGTGAATCTTGGAACTCCCAGGAGCCCCCTGAGGGTGCTCCATGTCAACAGATTAAAGCCATATGTTGACAGGGCTGACATGGGCTTGCTCATGGCAACTGATGAGGACCAGGAGGAGGAGAGTGACCCTCTCCCTGACCTGCTCTCTCAGAACCCTGATGATGGGTCAGTAGATGGTGTTGCTTTGGCAAGCAGCCTCACTGACCATCAGCAAACTGAGTGCAGACAGGTTCTGCAACAGTATAGACATATGTTTAGCCTGACCCCTAGTCAGACTACCTGGTGTACCCATGAGGTAGACACTGGAGACAGTCTGCCTGTCAAGAGTAAAATCTACAGGCAACCTGACCATGTCAGGGACTGTATCAGGACTGAAGTCCAAAAAATGTTGGAGCTCGGTGTAATTGAGCCTTCAGATAGCCCTTGGGCTAGCCCAGTAGTCCTGGTACCCAAGCCTCATACCCAGGGTGGTAAGAAAGAAATGAGGTTTTGTGTAGACTACAGAGGCCTCAATGCAGTCACTAGGACTGATGCCTATCCCATACCAAGGGCAGATGAGCTGATTTATACTTTGGCCTCAGCCAAGTATCTAAGCACATTTGACCTAACAGCTGGCTACTGGCAGATCAGATTAGCTGATGATGCAAAAGCCAAAACAGCATTTTCGACCCCTAGTGGGCACTACCACTTTGTGGTGATGCCCTTTGGATTGAAAAATGCACCTGCCACTTTTCAGAGGTTGGTGAATAAAGTTCTGGCAGGGATGGAAACTTATTGCTCAGCTTATCTAGATGATATTGCTGTCTTTAGTTCCTCCTGGCAGGATCACGTGGTCCACCTCAGAAATGTTTTGGAGGCTCTGCAGAAAGCAGGCCTCACTATCAAGGCCACTAAGTGCCAGATAGGGCAGAGTCAGGTTGTGTACCTGGGCCACCTTGTAGGTGGAGGCCAGGTTCAGCCTTTACAGAGCAAAATCCAAACCATAATGGAATGGATTGCTCCAACCACCCAGACCCAGGTGAGAGCCTTCTTAGGCCTGACTGGGTACTATAGGAGGTTTGTCAAGGGATATGAATCGATAGTGACCCCCTTGAATGATCTGACCTCAAAGAAAATGCCAAAAAAGGTTCAGTGGACAGCTAGCTGTCAGAAGGCATTTGAAGACCTAAAGCAGGCCATGTGCACTGCCCCCATCTTACAGAGTCCAGACTACACCAAAAAGTTCATTGTCCAAACAGATGCTTCTGAGCTGGGTGTGGGAGCTGTACTGTCTCAACTGAATGATGAAGGTCAAGACCAGCCAGTAGCTTTTATTAGCAGAAGGCTGACCCCTAGAGAGAAACGTTGGTCAGCTATAGAGAGGGAGGCCTTTGCTGTGGTGTGGGCTGAGGCCATACTTGTTTGGCACTCACTTCATAGTTCAGACTGACCACAAGCCCCTCCTATGGCTTAAACAGATGAAAGGTGAAAACCCAAAACTTTTGAGGTGGTCCATTTCCCTAGAGGGGATGGACTATACAGTGGAACACAGACCTGGGACCCAACATGCCAATGCAGATGGACTCTCAAGGTATTTCCACTTAGAACACGAAGACTCAACTGGTCAAGGTTAGTTTAGTGTCCCTGCGTTTGGGGGGGGTTGTGTAGGAGAGTAGGATCTGCCTCTTATGTTGCCCCCACTTTTTTTCTGATGTTTACACTGGTTTCTGGCTATAGTCTGGCTGGGTCCCTGCCAATCAGGGCCCCAGCCTCTCTGTTCTCTCTAAATGACTTGGAGTGCACTCTAGGTGCACTAGTGATTGGATACTGTGGTACCTTATGAGTCCCTAGTATATGGTACCTTAGGTACCAAGGGCATAGGTAATTCACAGGCCTACCAGGGGCTGAGCATGTATTATGCCACCCCTGGGAAGCAGACTAAATCTGACACCACAGGCCTGCTACTGCAGCCTGGGTGAGGTGGTGCTAGCACTCCTCACTGAGATATAGGTTTCCTATATCTCTCCTGCACACACATTTAAACCTATCAGTCACCCCTAAGGCAGGCCCTATCAATCCTGAGGGAAGGGTGCTTGGTTCCTATGTGAGAGGGTGCCTCTGCCTGAGCAGGGCCCCTCTGCAGCTCTCAGAGTCCATTCTCTGGGGCTGTCTGTGGATGCGGTTAAACCATATACTCTTAAGTGCATTATATCCTCGCGGTAAAATGCTAACTTTGGAATGGCTGCATCAAAACATGTCGTGTTTGGTGTCAAACATCTTGGAATACTACCCCCCCGCCAGTCCTGGCGGCGGGGGTAGCATTCCACCCTTCTAGAGGGATAGACATGTACCTACTGTGGAAACGCGGTAGAATCCTGCAGAGCCCTGGCATCACAAAATGGATGCCACCAGTCACAGACACTGGGCTGCCCTCCTGCTGATGACCGAAACTCGCAGTGGAGGAAGCCCAACAATAGGCATCCTGTCACAGGGAGGTGTAACCACCTCCCAGACAGGGTTTAGTGTATTGGGGCTGGGTGGGTGCACTCTTAGAGTGCTTTGAAGTCCTGCACTGGGGGAGCAGAAGGCTCCTCTGTGCATATGCCAGTTCAAACCAGCTCAGGGGCTACCTGCCCCTGCTCTGGCGCGAAACTGGACAAAGGGAAGTGGGTGTAGCCACCCACTCCCTGACCCTCCCATAGGTGGGGTCATAGAGCTAGTCCCTCCCTTTTTTTAGTATAAGAGGGGGAACCTGTGCATTGCACCCTAGATATCCCTGGATGACGCTCTGAAGAAGAATCCTGGACCTTCGACGTTCCACTACCTTTGGAAGACTGAAGAATCTCCCTTGGAGTCAAGGAGTGACTCCCCTGCTTGGCAGGCACCAAAAACTACAAACGACGGTTGCAAACTACGCCGCTCCCGCCGGAGTCCGAAGTCCCTACAGCCCAAGAAGTGGATTTCCTGACTTCTCAAAGGCCATCGTGAGTCCCCAGCGAAGCTGAGGCCAGTGGACCCCAAGAGTGACGAGGAACTGCGACCCCTGGGTACCGTGCACTATTGTCGAGTGAAACCCCTTTTCAATGTTCTACGAACTTGTGCTTTGGACCACGTATGGTCCTAGCATCCAGCAGGAACTCCTCCAAAGATCAGAGGCCTACTATGTCTCGAGTGACCGTGGGCCCCTGTTGAGCGAATCCTCCCGAGGCGTCTTTGCGATCCCTTGCCAGCTGGCTTGTGGGTCCCCTGAAGGCTTTCCTACAGAACCAAAGGGCTCTCCTGGTTGCTCCAGGCCTGCCCTGACTTACCCTCGCTGGGTGAGTCCCTCAGACCTTGCTGGTCTGCGCCATTGCCTTTTTACACTTTCCCCAAGACTTGCTGTTACCAAGGCTTGTTGGCTCCAATCGAGTCGCCGACACCGCAGTAAGCTGTAGACATTATGGTACACGCCGAATCCAGCTCCTGGTCGTTGTTGACGCCTCCTGGACCTCGTGGCTGAAGAGTCAAGGTACCTGTGAACAACCTGAATCTTGCGACGACGGTGGGCATCCATCTTCCTTGCCCCGAGTCACTGCCAAGTGACTTTGAACACTGTCCCCTCTGCTTTCAGGTCTTCCATCTTCTGAATCCAGGCTTGGATTCCACCGGACACTTCTTCGGACTTCACAAGCAGCAAGTCTTCATTGTCCTCCATTGAAAACGACGCCGCGACCCGACACCAAAGGACACCTATGCACCCGGCTTCCCTGGGTGAGGTAACTCCAGCACTACGGTGCTCCTGTGGGTGTTGGCCCTAGAACTACTTACCCTGTAAGTGACTTGCTTGTAGGTTCTCCCGAAGTATCCTAAAACTCTTAATTTCCAACCGCGACTTGCCCCATTGAAGTCAACGGTGATTCGCGCCTGTGTATCCACACTGCACGCGTCCCCCGTGGGCCCTTTACTTACCTGCCTTGGGTGGTTTCGTGAGGCCCCAGCACTTCTGAAGGCCCTAGGCCTTGTCTCTTTGCAAGTCGTTGTTTCTAAGTCTCTTTTTAGGATATGGTCTGGTACGCCCCTAGGGCCCCAGCCATATTTGTGCTTAATTTATTGTGAAATGTTGATTTGTGCATATGTCCTTGACTTCTAATCTCATAAAGAGATTAGTAGAGAGTTGTTAGTAATAAATACATATATATTTGATATATATACCTGTGTGGTGTCTTTTCATTTGGTGATTCAAGAGATTGTGTGGTAAAACAAGCTGCTTTACATTCCTTCAAGACTTAGCCTGAAGGCTACTCTCCACAGCTACCAGTAGGATAGCTTTCGTTAAAGGTTGTCTTAAACCTATCTACCATAAGAGTCGAATTGTACTGGTGCAAGGTGTCCACTTTAATTAGTGAACAGCATATACCAGGCCAACTTCTCACAATATCTTAAAGTTTCAAAACTCGACAGAAGAAATTTCAGTGTAAACCAGTCAATGTTACCCTAAGGAGAAAATGTAGGTTATCGGTTTTCAGGTAAGTACTCGACTGGCAGAGATAAGGTTCTGGGCATAGACTCAGGGGTCTCCCAGGGTCAGGTAGGTACAGTTGGTACACCCTCAGCGGCACAGGGGCAGCTGGGTGCAGAGTGAGTTAGGCCCAATGTTAGCCTATGGCGGGCAGGGGGCCCTTGGTTGGTGGCTGCTGGCAGGCAGGCCACGCGGCTGTGGGAGCTGGGCTCCTGGTCACTTACCCAGGGCTAGTGGGGAAGAAAAATAGGATAGGTGTTGTACTCCCAGGGGCACTCGGGCAGCTGGGTGCAGGGTGCTTTTGAGCCGTCGGGCGCTCAATGTATTTCAATGGAGAAGCTGGAAGTTGAACAAAGGGTGCAAGCTCGGGGACGGAGATTCTTCAGGTGCGACCACCACTTCGAGAGGTAAGTTGGGTAGTTGGAGGATAGGTAGGCACACCGGAGTTGGGCACTGGAGGCCGCAGGGCACCGGGTGCAGGGGTGTCTTTTTGCGTCGGGAAATCTTACCCTCTGCTGGTCGCGGTTGGAGGGGTCCCTGGTTCTGAGGCTGCAGGCGTTGTCAGGAGCGTCGAGGAGGGTCCTTGGGTGCTGGGTTATGGGTCACAGTCGCCGGGGGGACGTCCTCGTGGTCTTTGTCCACTCAGGCACAGGCCGGGCTCAGCGGGTGCAGAGGGTGCAAGAGTCGTGGTTCCTGGCTGGCACCAGGGGTTTGTTACTTGCTTTTGAGCAGTACCACTGCTTGTGGGAGTCCCAGTTCTTTTAGAGTCACAAGGCAGTCAGGTCCTCCGGAGTTTTCGAGGTTGCTTACCACTGGAGACACCGGGGTTTAGCAGGAGCACAAGGGTCGACAGGCCTGTAGGGCTGGGGCCAAGTCAGTTGGTGTCGTCCTCTTGTGAGCAGCTGCACAGCAGGTCTTCTTTCTTCTTGTTCTTCTTGCTTGTTTTGAATTCGGGATCTGAGGAAGGAAGGTTCAGGGTGCCCCTAAATACTAGATTTAGGGGCGTTACAGGTAGGTAAAGGGCAGGGACCAATGGGTCCCTTCCCTGGGGTGGGTACACCCCCTATCCTGCCACTCTCCAGTGGGAGGGGGGCAGGAGCCTAGTCCTGATTGGGTAGGGCTCCCCATCTTCAAGATGGTGAGAGCCTGGAGATGTGCTTCACCTCGCCTCCCCCACCTGAGGGGTGGAGTTGGCAGAGGCTGGCACACCCCCTTTCCTCACTTGTGGTTTCCCGCCAGTCTTCCCGCCAGAGTGGGGGCTAGAACCGGTGGGGACCAGTTGCTGAGTACAGCAAGTGGTCTGGGGAGGCTCACCAAGGCGGCATGCCTTTGAAGCTTCCCCTGCCCATCCTGGGGAGGAGACCTAGCACCTCGCCCAGGACGTGCATTGTTGCAGGCCCGGGAGAGCGGATGGCTCTCTACCCAGGGGTCCAGCAACATGTCTGCTGGGTGGCAGCCTAGGCAGCCTCTCAGGCAGGACGTGGATTGTAGGTTAGGTTCAGGGGGCAACTCTAAGTTGCCCTCTGTCATGCATCTGACATTAAATCTCACAATGGCATCAGTGTGGGTTTAATGTGCTGAGAAGTTTGATACCAAACTTCTCAGTCATCAGTGTAGCCATCATGATGCTGTGGAGTTCGTGATGATGACCTCCCAGCACCATATACTCTTAATGGCAGCACTGCACTTACAGTGCCCAGGAATGGACCTGGGTACTGTAGGGGTACAGGGCTCATGCACCTGTACCCTCACCACTGGCATAGTGCACCCAGCTAGAGGGGTGACTGAGGTATGCCAGGGCAGTGTGTTTGTGGGCATGGCACACAGGGATGTGTGCCATGTTGACTATCTGTTTTGTTCTGCACCAAGACACTCAGCCTGCAAAGGCAGTGTGTGTGTGTCAGGGTACAGGGCCTCTAAGGGTGGCACAATAAGTGCTGCAGCCCTTAGAGGCCTTCTCTGGTCACAGTGCCCTGGGTACCTAGGGTACCATTTACCAGGGGCTGACATGTGGCCAGAGATGCCAATTGGGTTTAGGCTACAATGCAGTTTTCGGGAAGGAACACAGGCCCTGGGCACCTGATTGGCAGGAGCCCAGGGCACACTCAGTCAAAGTACAGCAGCAATTCAGCAAAAAGTGGGGGCATACCATGCAAGAAAGATGGCACTTTCTCACAGGCCATGCAGCCCCCCTTCCCTATAAGTATTAAACAAATAAAGGAGGTCATGCCCCGGAGGATGGGGTCCCCGGGGCCGAAATCGGCCAAGGGAGGGAGGCCGCGCAGCCGCCTTCCCTTTTAAAAAAAAAGGGGTCAGGCCCTGGGGGATGGAGTCCCCAGGGCCCCAAAAATATTAAAAGAAGGGGGGGCACACACAAAAAAACCAGCATCTTGCCGGAGACCCCGCCCCCTCCTGGCACCACTCTGCAAACACGCCTCCTGGCATGTTCTAAGTTGGGGGATTAAGTCCCCTTGAATCCTGAGAGTCCATGGGGGCCAACTAGGCAACCAGGTACCTACAGTAATCCCCACACAGTGGGATTGCTGAGAGGTGGTCTGAGGCCATGCCCCTTTTTACACCACTCTGCAAACTCACCTCTTGGCACACTGCTGGTGGGGCAATGAGGTCCTCTTGTGTCCTGAGGACCTCAGGACTAAAGTGGACTTCATCCCCCGAGCAGATTTGTGCCAGGAGGTGCGTTTGCACAGTGGTGTAAAAAGGGTGTGTGGCCTCTGACCACTCTCAGCAATCCAGCTGTGTGGGGCTTACTGGAGGTTCCTGGTGGGCTGGTTGGCCCCAGGGACCCTCAGGATTCAAGGTGACTTAATTCCCCAACCCAGAACATGCCAGGAGGCGTGTTTGCAGAGTGGTGGAGAAAGGGGGCATGGCCTGCTATCACCTCTCAGCAATCCCACTGTGTGGGGCTTACTGGAGGTAAGAGGTAGGCTAGTTGGCCCCTAAGGACCCCCAGCAGCGAAAGGGACTTTAATCCCCATCCAAGAGCGCGCCAAGAAGCCCTCCTGGTACCTTCTGTAAGTCCTACGCAGCGAAATTCCTGAGCGCTGGTTGGAGGCCCAGCCCCCTTTCTCCACCATGTGACTGTTTGGCTGCACAAACTTTCGCACAGTTATACATTTTCCGCATTAGCTACATAATCTATCATGTGCTGCCTAATCTGCAGATTAGAACAGAAAAAGCCTTGTTTCTAGCTCAAACGGCTCAAACGTTACCAAAAATGCAGTGGCAAGTGTTACAGCGTGGTGGAAGGTCCTTTGTAAACCTAGAATGGTCACCTGTTACTTATTGCTAAATGTGGGTGTTAAATTGGTACCAATGGTGTGCAAGCCACTCTTGCTTCTTTCTGCACCTCTCTATCCTCTTTCTGCATTTCTGTTGCTTCTTTCTGTACCTCTTTTGCCTCTTTCTGCACCTCTCCTGCCTCTTTCTGCACCCCTCTTCCCTCTTTCAGTACCCCTCCTGCCTCTTTCTGCACCTCTGTTTCTTCTTTCTGCACTTCTTTTGTTTCTTTCTGCACCTCTCTTGCTTATTTCTGCACCCCTCTTGCCTCTTTCTCCACCCCTCTTCCCCCTTTCTGCATGTCTGTTGCTTCTTTCTGCACTTCTCTTGCCTCTTTCTCCATCCCTCTTCCCTCTTTCTGTATCTCTGTTGCTTCTTTCTGTACCTCTGTTGCTTCTTTCTGCACCCCTTGTGCCTCTTTCTACACCCCTCTTCTCTTTCTGCACCCCTCGTGCCTCTTTCTGCACCTCTGTTCCTTCTTTCTGCACTTCTTTAGTTACTTTCTGCACCTCTCTTGCTTCTTTCTGCACCCCTCTTGCCTCTTTCTCATCCCTCTTCCCTTTTTCTACACTTCTGTTGCTTTTGCACTTCTCTTGTCTCTTTCTCCACCCCTCTTCCCTCTTTCTGCACCTCTGTTGCTTCTTTCTGCACCTCCCTTGCTTCTTTGTGCACCCCTTGTGCTTCTTTCTGCACCCCTCTTCCCTCTTTTTCAATCAATCAATCAATCAGGGGTTTATAAAGCGCGCTACTCACCCCAGAGGGTCTCAAGGCGTTGGGGGGGTGCAGCTCCGGATCAGTCGAAGAGCCAGGTCTTGATGTTCTTCCTGAAGGTGTGAAGAGAGGGGGAGCGTCTGATGTTGACTGGGAGCTTGTTCCAGGTCTTTGCTGTAACGTAGGAGAAGTCTCTTCCGCCTGCTCTGGTTCTGCGGATGCGTGGGGTCTCTGCCAGGGCGAGGTCGACGGAGCGGAGGTTCCTTATGGGTACGTGGAAGGAGACTCTTTCGTTGAGGTATTTGGGTCCGATGTTATGGAGGGATTTGTAGGCGTGGGTGAGTAGCTTGAAGGTTATTCTCTTCTCAATGGGGAGCCAGTGGAGGTCTCGTAGGTGCGGGGTCATGTGCTCGCGGGGTTCCAAGGATGAGTCTGGCTGAGGTGTTCTGGATGGTTTGGAGCTTGTGTAGCAGGGTTTTGTTTATTCTGGCGTAGAGGGCGTTACTGTAGTCCAGTCTGCTAGTTACAAGTGCGTTGGTGACGGTCTTTCTGCATTTGTGGGGGATCCACTTGAAGGTCTTGCGGAGGATGCAGAGGGAGTTTAGGGCGTTGATCTGGCGGCTCATGGTGAGGGAGGAGTCTAGAATGATGCAGAGGTTCCGGGTGTGGTCCGTCGGGGTGGGTGGGTTTCTGAGGGCAGGGGGCCACCAGGAGCTGTCCTACGCCGTGGGGGAGGAACCAAGGACGAGGACCTCAGTCTTCTCCGAGTTCAATTTTAGGCAGCTGTCGTTCATCCAGGCTGCAACGTCTTTCATTTCTTCTTGAAAGCTGAGTCTGGTTTTTTCAGGGTTCTTCGTGAGAGAGAGGATGAGCTGGGTGTCGTCGGCATGAGATACTATGCTGAGCCCATGCTGTCTGACGATGGTGGCAAGAGGGGCCATGTAGATGTTGAAAAGCGTGGGGCTGAGCGAGGATCCTTGGGGTACTCCACAGTTGATCTCTGTAGGTTCGGAGAGGAAGGGAGGGAGTGTGGTCCTTTGGGTTCTGCCGGATAGAAAGGAGCGGATCCAGTCAAGGGTGGTTCCTCGTATACCAGTGTCATGGAGTCTGGCTGCGAGAGTGCAGTGTGAGACAGTGTTGAAGGCCTCGGAGAGGTCTAGTAGGATGAGGGCCGCAGTGTGGCCCTGGCTGAGGAGAATGCAGATGTCATCAGTGGGGGCGAGGAGGGCGGTGTCGGTGCTGTGGTTGCTGCGAAAACCGGACTGGGAGGAGTCGAGGATGGAGTTCTCTTCGATGAAGGTGGTCAGCTGGGTGTTGATGAATCTCACGGTGACTTTGGCTGCGAAGGGAAGGAGAGAGATGGGCCGGTAGTTTTTCAGGTCCGTCGGGTCGGCCGAGGGCTTCTTGAGGAGGGGCTTGACTTCTGCCGCTTCCAGTCATCGGGGAATATGCCGGATTCGAGGGAGGCGTTGAAGGTCCGGCCTAGTTCGGGAGCTATGGTGGCGGCGGCTCTGTGGTAGATGTGCAGTGGGCAGGGGTCCATGGGGGCTCCTGAGTGGGTGTTCTTCATGGTCTTGGTGGTATCTTCAGTGGTAGCAGGTTTCCAGGTGGTGATGGTCGGCCGGTTGTCGGTGGTGGAGAGGGGGGTGGTGTCAGGAGTCTGTTCGCTGAAGTTGTTGTAGACGGCCTTGAGTTTCAGGTAGAAGTAGGAGCTGAGCTTGTTGCAGCGGTCCTGGGATGGAGTGATATCTGTGGCTTCGCTGGGGGGTTTGGTGAACTGCTGTATGACGTTGAAGAGTTCTTTTGTGTTACTTGCGTTGGAGTGGATTTTGTTCTTGATAAATGTCCTCTTTGTGGCTCTTATGCACTGGTGGTATTCGTTCATGGCGTTCCTGTAGTTGTTCAGGTCTTCAGTGGTTTTCTTGTACCACCAGAGTTTCTCGAGGCATCTGCAGGAGCGCCTGGCTTCTTGGAGGTCAGTGGTGAACCAGGCGGCCTTCAGGGGGCGTTGATTGACGGGGTGGCGGAGGGGTGCAAGCTTGTCAGCGCAGCTGGAGATCCAGCGGTGTAGTTCTTTGGCTGCGGAGTTGGCGTCGGTCATGGCGGAGGGGGGTCATGGAGGAGGGTGGTGCTGAGGAGTTCCTCTGTGATCTTACTCCAGTTCCTTCTGGGGTGGGTTTGGGTGCGATGGCGGAGTTGAAGTGTACGTAGTGGTGGTCTGTCCAGAGGGGCTGCGTGGTGTGGCTGAAGTGGATGTTTGTCCCTCCTGCGAAGATGGATTGAGGGTGTGTCCGGCTCTGTGGGTGGGGGTGGTGACGAGCTGCTTCATTCTGAGGTTGGTGAGGTTGCCAAGGAGGGTGGTGGAGTCGGGGTCATTGCGGTTTTCGAGGTGGAAGTTCAGGTCTCCGATGAGGATGTAGTCCGTGGAGGCGATGGCGTGGGGTGCGACGAGGTCGGTAATTGTGGTGGCAGAAGAGGCGCGAGGCCCGGAGGGTCTGTAGATGAGGGTCTCGTGCCGTGTGGTTCTGGGGCTGGTTTGGATCTGGAAGTAGAGGTGCTCTGTGTTGGAGCGGGGGTCGCTCGTGCTGGAGGTGGAGAGTCGGAGGGATCTCTTGTGTGCGATGGCGAGTCCTCCTCCTGGGCAGTGGGGGCGGTCCTTTCTTTGGATCTTGTATCCATCAGGGATGGTGGTGACGATATCGGGGGCGGAGGTGGCATTGGTCCATGTTTCCGTGAAGAAGGCAACGTATGGCGAGAGGGTGTTGACCAGGTACCAGATCTCCCTGGCGTGTCTGTGGAGGGAGCGTACGTTGAGGAGTATGCACGTCAGGGCGTCGGTGGTGCGGGCGTCTGTCATGGGTTTAGCGGTCGTGGGGGGGCTGTTGATGGTGAAGGATTGTCGGCAGTGTCGGCAGGAGAACTGGCCGTGGGTGGTGTTCGGCGTTGATCTGTAGCACCTGTTGTATCTTCCGGGGTTGAGTGCGAGGAGGGCAGCTGAGTCGTAGCAGCGGATGGTCGGAGAACCAGGGTCCCTGGCACTGGCTGCAGTCGGGTCACCGACGGGCGCAGATGGGCTTGCCTTTGGCGCACCAGCGGCGCAGCCGCACAGCGGCCGCCATTAAGTAGGGGAGGGGGGCGGGAAGAGCAGCGGGAGGCGGGAAGCGGGAGGTGGGAAACCAGCAGGGGGGAGGGGCCACAGGGGCAGCAGCGGCAGGAAGGGCACAAGGCAGAAAAGGGGCACAAAAAAGACAGAGAGGGGGACAGAGAGGAATAAGATACAAATCAGAAGACAGAGAGGATGCAGAAAACAAGCATAAGGAGATAGAAAACAGAGAGACAGAAGATAGAGAATGGCACAGAGACAGAAACAGGCACAAGACAGGAAACCAGAAAGGCGGCACAGAGACAGACACAGACAACAGTGGCCAGCAGAAGAGCAAGGCTCTCCCACTGGGCCACCAGGGATAAGGTGCAGGCAGGAGCCTGCGGGTGGAGGAGGGCCTCAACACCTACCTGAGCAGCAGCAGCACCCAGAGCAACAGTGCACCAGTGATGGCACTTAATAGCGGAGCTGCGGGGGAAGAGCAGGTCTCTGACCAGGAGGTCAGGGGTCTTGCTCACACTCTCTCGCAGCGGCCGCCATTAAGTAGGGGAGGGGCGGAAGCGCAGCTGGGAGGCGGGAGGCGGGAAACCGGCAGGGGGGAGGGGAGGTGCCGCAGGGGCAGCAGCGGCGGGAAGGGCACAGGGCAGAAAACAGGCACAAAAAAGACAAAGAGGAATAAGATACGAATCAGAAGACAGAGAGGATGCAGAAAACGGGCCTAAGGAGACAAAATACAGAGAGACAGGAGACAGAGAATGGCACACAGA
The DNA here is from genome assembly GCA_963921515.1 of Calotriton arnoldi. Lineage (NCBI taxonomy): Eukaryota > Metazoa > Chordata > Amphibia > Caudata > Salamandridae > Calotriton > Calotriton arnoldi. Next base: position 25,673 of record CAWUFW010014967.1, read on the forward strand.
CAGACACGGGCACAAGACAGGAAACCAGAAAGGTAACACAGAGACAGACACAGACAACAGCGGCCAGCAGAAGAGAAAGGCTCTCCCACTGGGCCACCAGGGATGAGGCACAGGTAGGAGCCTGCGGGTGGAGGTGGGCCTCAACACCTACCTGAGCAGCAGCAGCGCCCAGAGCAACAGAGCAACAGTGATGGCACTTAATAGCGGAGCTGCGGGGGAGAGCAGGTCTATGACCAGGAAGTCAGGGGTCTTGCACCACTCTTGCCTCTTTCTGCACCTCTGTTGCATCTTTCTGCACTACTCTTGCTTTTTTCTGTACCTCTCTTCCTTCTTTCTGCACCACTCGTGCTTCTTTCTGCACCCCTCTTCTGTCTTTCTGCACCCCTCTTGCCTCTTTCTGCACCCCTGTTCCTTCTTTCTGCTTTTCTTTTGTTTCTTTCTGCACCTCTCACACCACTTTCTTCACCCCTGTTCCCCCTTTTTGCATCTCTGTAGCTTCTTTCTGCAGTTCTCTTGCCTCTTTTTCCACCCCTCATCCCTCCTTCTGCACCTCTGTTGCTTCTTTCTGCACTTCTCTTGCTTCTTTCTGCACCTCTGTGCATTCTTTCTGCAACCCTTGTGCCTCCTTCTGCACCCTCCTTCCCTCTTTCTGCTCGCCTCTTGCCTCTTTCTGCACCTCTGTTCCTTCTTGCTGCACTTCTTTTGTTTCTTTCTGCACCCCTCTTGCCTCTTTCTGCAACCCTCTTACCTGTTTCTGCACCTCTCTTGGTATTTTATGTACTGCTCTTGTTTCTTTCTGCACCTGTCTAGCAAATTTCTGCACCCCTCCTGCCTCTTTCTGCACCCCTCTTGCCTCTTTCTGTACCTCTCTTGTCTCTGTCTGCACCCTTCTTGCCTCTTTCTGCACCTCTGATCCTACTGTCTGAACTTATCTTGCTTCTTTCTGCACCCCTCTTGCCTCTTTCTGCACCTCTGTTGCTTCTTTCTGCACTTCTCTTGCTTCTTTCTGCACCTCTCTTGCAAATTTCTGTACCCCTCATGCCTCTGTGTGCACCTCTCTTGCCTCTTTCTGCTCCTCTCTTGCCTCTTTCTGCTCCTCTCTTGCCTCTTTCTGCACCCCTCTTGCCTCTTTCTGCACCTCTGTTGGTTCTTTCTGTACTTCTCTTGCCTCTGTGTGCATCCCTGTTCCCTCTTCGTGCACCTCTTTTGCCTGTTTCTGCAATTCTCTTGCCTCTTTCTGCACTTTTCTTGTCTATTTCTGCACCTCTGCTGCCTCTTTCTGAACTTCTCTTGCCTCTTTCTACACCTCTGTTGCTTCTTTCTGCACCCCTCTTCCCTCTTTCTGCACCCCTCCTGTCTCTTTCTGCACCTCGGTTTCTCCTTTCTGCACTTCTTTTGTTTCTTTCTGCACCGCTCTTGCTTCTTTCTGCACCCCTCTTGCCTCTTTCTCCACCCCTCTTCCCCCTTTCTGCATGTCTGTTGCTTCTTTCTGCACTTCTCTTGCCTCTTTCTGCATCTCTGTTACTTCTTTCTGCACTTATCTTGCGTCTTTCTGTACCTCTCTTGCTTCTTTCTGCACCCCTTGTGCCTCTTTCTGCACCCCTCTTCTCTTTCTGCACTCCTCTTGCGTCTTTCTGCACCTCTGCTCTTTCATTCTGCACTTCTTTAGTTACTTTCTGCACCTCTCTTGCTTCTCTCTGTACCTCTCTTGCCTCTTTCTCCACCCCTCTTCCCCCTTTCTGCATGTCTGTTGCTTCTTTCTGCACTTCTCTTGCCTCTTTCTCCATCCCTCTTCCCTTTTTCTGCATTTCCGTTGCTTCTGCACTTCTCTTGTCTCTTTCTCCACCCCTCTTCCCTCTTTCTGCACCTCTATTGCTTCTTTCTGCACCTCTCTTGCTTCTTTGTGCACCCATCGTGCCCCTTTCTGCACCCCTCTTCCCTCTTTTTGCACCCCTCTTGCCTCTTACTGCACCTCTGTTGCATCTTTCTGCACTACTATTGCTTCTTTCTGTACCTCTTTTGCTTCTTTCTGCACCATTCGTGCTTCTTTCTGCACCCCTCTTCTGTCTTTCTGCACCCCTCTTGCCTCTTGCCTCTTTCTGCACCCCTGTTCCTTCTTTCTGCTTTTCTTTTGTTTCTTTCTGCACCTCTCTTGCTTCTGTTTGCACCCATCGTGCCCTTTTCTTCACCCCTGTTCCCCCTTTTTGCATCTCTGTTGCTTCTTTCTGTACTTCTCTTGCCTCTTGTTCTACCCCTCATCCCTCCTTCAGCACCTCTGTGCATTCTTTCTGCAACCCTTGTGCTTCTTTCTGCACATCTGTTCCTTCTTGCTGCACTTCTTTTGTTTCTTTCTGCAACTTTCTTTTATTGCTTCTTTCTGCACCCCTCTTGCCTCTTTCTCCATCCCTCTTCCCTCCTTCCGCACCTCTGTTGCTTCTTTCTGCACCTCTCCTGCCCCTTTCTGCACCCCTCTCCCCTCTTTCTACACCTCTGTTGCTTCTTTCTGCACTTGTCTTGCTTCTTTCTGTACCCCTTGTGCCTCTTTCTGCACCCCTTTTCCCTCTTTCTGCACCTTTCTTGCCTCTCACTGCACCTCTGTTCCTTCTTTCTGCACTTCTTTTGTTTCTTTCTACAGCTCTCTTGCTTCCTTCTATACCCCCTTGCTTCTTTCTCCACCCCTCTTCTTTCTTTCTGCACCCCTGTTGTCTCTTTCTGCACCCCTGTTGCCTCTTTCTGCACCTCTGTTCCTTTTTTCTGCACTTCTTTTGTTTCTTTCTGCACATCTCTTGCTTCTTTCTGCACCCCTCGTTCCTCTTTCTGCACCCCTCTTCCCTCTTTTTACACCTCTGTTCCTTCTTTCTGCACTTCTTTTGTTTCTTTCTACACCCTTCTTCCCTTTTTTTGCATCCCTCTTGCCTCTTTCTGCAGTTCTCTTGTCATTTTCTGCACCTCTCTTGCCTCTTTCTGCACCTCCTCTTGCCTCAGTCTGCCCACTTGTTCCCTCTTTCTGTACCGCTTTTGCCTGTTTCTGCATCTCTCTTGCCTCTTTCTGCAATTCTCTTGCCTCCTTCTGCACCTCACTTGTCTCTTTTTGCACCTCTGTTGGTTCTTTTGCACTGCTCTTGCTTCTTTCTGCACCTCTCTTGCAAATTTGTGCACCCCTCTTGCCTCTTTCTACACCCCTCTTACCTCTTTCTGTACCTCTCTTGCCTCTGTCTGCACCCTTCTTGCCTCTTTCTGCACCTCTGATCATTCTTTCTGCACTTCTCTTGCTTTTTGCCTCTTTCTGCACCTCTGTTGCTTCTTTCTGCACTTCTCTTGCTTCTTTCTGCTCCTCGCTTGCAAATTTCTGCACCCCACGTGCCTCTGTGTGCTCCTCTCTTGCCTCTTTCTGCTCCTCTCTTGCCTCATTCTGCACCCCTCTTGCCTCTTTCTGCACCTCTGTTGGTTCTTTCTGTACTTCTCTTGCCTCTGTGTGTACCACTGTTCCCTCTTCGTGCACCTCTTTTGCCTGTTTCTGCAATTCTCTTGCCTCTTTCTACACTTTTCTTGTCTCTTTCTGCACCTCTGTTGCTTCTTTCTGCACCCCTCTTCCCTCTTTCTGCACCCCTCCTGCCTCTTTCTGCACCTTGGTTTCTTCTTTCTGCACTTCTTTTGTTTCTTTCTGCACCTCTCTTGCTTCTTTCTGCAGCCCTCTTGCCTCTTTCTCTACCCTCTTCCCCCTTTCTACATGTCTGTTGCTTCTTTTTGCACTTCTCTTGCCTCTTTCGTCACCCCTCTTCCCTCTTTCTGCTTCTCTGTTGCTTCTTTCTGCACTTATCTTGCTTCTTTCTGTACCTCTCTTGCTTCTTTCTGCACCCCTTGCGCCTCTTTCTGCACCCCTCTTCTCTTTCTGCACTCCTCTTGCCTCTTTCTCCATCCCTCTTCCCTTTTTCTGCACTTCTGTTGCTTCTGCACTTCTCTTGTCTCTTTCTCCAACCCTCTTTGCTCTTTCTGCACCTCTATTGCTTCTTTCTGCACCTCTCTAGCTTCTTTGTGCACCCATTGTGCCTCTTTCTGCACCCCTCTTCCCTATTTTTGCAACCCTTTTGCCTCTTTCTGCACCTCTGATGCATCTTTCTGCACTACTCTTGCTTCTTTCTGTACCTCTCTTGCTTCTTTCTGCACCACTCGTGCTTCTTTCTGCACCCCTCTTGCCTCTTTCTGCACCCCTGTTCCTTCTTTCTGCTTTTCTTTTGTTTCTTTCTGCACCTCTCTTGCTTCTTTTTGTACCCCTCACACCACTTTCTTCACCCCTGTTCCCCCTTTTTGCATCTCTGTTGCTTCTTTCTGCACTTCTCTTGCCTCTTTTTTCACCCCTCATCCCTCCTTCTGCACCTCTGTTGCTTCTTTCTGCACTTCTCTTGCTTCTTTCAGCACCGATGTGCATTATTTCTACAACCCTTGTGCCTCTTTCTGCACCCTTCTTCTCTATTTCTTTACCCCTCTTGCCTCTTTCTGCACCCCTGTTCCTTCTTTCTGCTTTTCTTTTGTTTCTTTCTGCACCTCTCTTGCTTCTTTTTGTACCCCTCACACCACTTTCTTCACCCCTGTTCCCCCTTTTTGCATCTCTGTTGCTTCTTTCTGCACTTCTCTTGCCTCTTTTTTCACCCCTCATCCCTCCTTCTGCACCTCTGTTGCTTCTTTCTGCACTTCTCTTGCTTCTTTCAGCACCTCTGTGCATTCTTTCTGCAACCCTTGTGCCTCTTTCTGCACCCTTCTTCCCTATTTTTGCACCTCTATTGCTTCTTTCTGCACCTCTCTAGCTTCTTTGTGCACCCATCGTGCCTCTTTCTGCACCCCTCTTCCCTATTTTTGCACCCCTCATCCCTCCTTCTGCACCTCTGTTGCTTCTTTCTGCACTTCTCTTGTTTCTTTCAGCACCTATGTGCATTATTTCTGCAACCCTTGTGCCTCTTTCTGCACCCTTCTTCTCTATTTCTGCACCCCTCTTGCCTCTTTCTGCACCCCTGTTCCTTCTTTCTGCTTTTCTTTTGTTTCTTTCTGCACCTCTCTTGCTTCTTTTTGTACCCCTCACACCACTTTCTTCACCCCTGTTCCCCCTTTTTGCATCTCTATTGCTTCTTTCTGCACCTCTCTAGCTTCTTTGTGCACCCATCGTGCCTCTTTCTGCACCCCTCTTCCCTATTTTTGCACCCCTTTTGCCTCTTTCTGCACCTCTGATGCATCTTTCTGCACTACTCTTGCTTCTTTCTGTACCTCTCTTGCTTCTTTCTGCACCACTCGTGCTTCTTTCTGTTCCCCTCTTGCCTCTTTCTGCACCTCTGTTCCTTCTTGCTGCACTTCTTTTGTTTCTTTCTGCAACTTTCTCTTCTTGCTTCTTTCTGCACCCCTCTTGCCTCTTTCTCCATCCCTCTTCCCTCTTTCTGCACCTCTGTTGCTTATTTATGCACCTCTCCTGCCCCTTTCTGAACCCTTATCCCCTCTTTCTGCACCTCTGTTGCTTCTTTCTGCACTTCTCTTGCTTCTTTCTGTACCCCTTGTGCCTCTTTCTGCACCCCTTTTCCCTCTTTCTGCACCTTTCTTGCCTCTCACTGCACCTCTGTTCCTTCTTTCTGCACTTCTTTTGTTTCTTTCTTCAGCTCTCTTGCTTCCTTCTATACCCCCTTGCCTCTTTCTCCACCCCTTTTCCCTCTTTCTGCACCCCTGTTGCCTCTTTCTGCACCCCTGTTGCCTCTTTCGGCACCTCTGTCTGTTCCTTTTTTCTGCACTTCTTTTGTTTCTTTCTGCACATCTCTTGCTTCTTTCTGCACCCCTCGTTCCTCTTTCTGCACCCCTCTTCCCTCTTTTTGCACCTCTGTTCCTTCTTTCTACACTTCTTTTGTTTCTTTCTGCACCCTTCTTCCCTTTTTTTGCATCCCTCTTGCCTCTTTCTGCAGTTCTCTGGTCATTTTCTGCACCTCTCTTGCCTCTTTCTGCACCTCTCTTGCCTCAGTCTGCCCACCTGTTCCCTCTTTCTGCACCGCTTTTGCCTGTTTCTGCATCTCTCTTGCCTCTTTCTGCAATTCTCTTGCCTCCTTCGGCACCTCACTTGCCTCTTTCTGCACCTCTGTTGGTTCTTTTGACCTGCTCTTGCTTCTTTCTGCACCTCTCTTGCAAATTTACGCACCCCTCTTGCCTCTTTCTGCAACCCTCTTACCTGTTTCTGCACCTCTCTTGGTAGCTTCTGTACTGCTCTTGTTTCTTTCTGCAACTGTCTTGCAAATTTCTGCACCCCTCTTGCCTCTTTCTATACCCCTCTTCCCTATTTCTGTACCTCTCTTGCCTCTGTCTGCACCCTTCTTGCCTCTTTCTGCACCTCTGATCCTTCCTTCTGCACTTCTCTCGCTTCTTTCTGCACCCCTCTTGCCTCTTTCTTCATCTCTGTAGCTTCTTTCCGCACTTCTCTTGCTTCTTTCTGATCCTCTCTTGCAAATTTCTACACCCCTCGTGCCTCTGTGTGCACCTTTCTTGCCTCTTTCTGCTCCTCTCTTGCCTCTTTCTCCACCCCTCTTGCCTCTTTCTGCACCTCTGTTGGTTCTTTCTGTACTTCTCTTGCCTCTGTGTGCACCCCTGTTCCCTCTTCGTGCACCTCTTTTGCCTGTTTCTGAACTTCTCTTGCCTCTTTCTGTACCTCTGTTGCTTCTTTCTGCATCTCTCTTGCCCCTTTCTGCACCCCTCTTCCCTCTTTCTGCACCTCTGATCCTTCCTTCTGCACTTCTCTCGCTTCTTTCTGCACCCCTCTTGCCTCTTTCTGCATCTCTGTTGCTTCTTTCTGCACTTCTCTTGCTTCTTTCTGAACCTCTCTTGCAAATTTCTACACCCCTCGTGCCTCTGTGTGCACCTCTCTTGCCTCTTTCTGCTCCTCTCTTGCCTCTTTCTGCACCCCTCTTGCCTCTTTCTGCACCTCTGTTGGTTCTTTCTGTACTTCTCTTGCCTCTGTGTGCACCCCTGTTCCCTCTTCGTGCACCTCTTTTGCCTGTTTCTGAACTTCTCTTGCCTCTTTCTGTACCTCTGTTGCTTCTTTCTGCATCTCTCTTGCCCCTTTCTGCACCCCTCTTCCCTCTTTCTGTACCTCTGTTGCTTCTTTCTGCACTTCTCTTGCTTCTTTCTGCACCCTTCGTGCTTCTTTCTGCACCCCTTTTCCCTCTTTCTGTACCTTTCTTGCCTCTCTCTGCACCTCTGTTCCTTCTCTCTGCACTTCTTTTGTTTCTTTCTATAGCTCTCTTGCTTCTTTCTACACCCCTTGCCTCTTTCTCTAGCCCTCTTCCCTCTTTCTGCACCCCTGTTTCCTCTTTCTGCACTCTGTTTCTTTTTTCTGTACTTCCTTTGTTTCTTTCTGCACATCTCTTGCTTCTTTCTGCACCCCTCGTGCCTCTTTCTCCACCCCTCTTCCCTCTTTTTGCACCTCTGTTCCTTCTTTCTGCACTTCTTTTGTTTCTTTCTGCACCCTTCTTCCCTTTTTTGCATCCCTCTTTCCTCTTCCTGCAGTTCTCTTGTCATTTTCTGCACCTCTCTTGCCTCTTTCTGCACCTCACTTGCCTCATTCTGCACTTCTCTTGCTTCTTTCTACACCTCGGTTGATTCTTTCAGCAATTCTCTTGCCTCTTTTTGTACTTCTCTTCCTTCTTTCTGCACCCCTCCTGCCTCTTTCTGTACCTCTCTTGCCTCTTTCTGTACCCCTCTTCCCTTTTTCTGTACCTCTGTGGGTTCTTTCTGCACCCCTCTTGCCTCAGTCTGCCCAGCTGTTCCCTCTTTCTGTACCCCTTTTGCCTGTATCTGCAACTCTCTTGCCTCTTTCTGCAGTTCTCTTGCCTCCTTCTGTACCTCACCTGCCTCTTTTTGCACCTCTGTTGGTTCTTTTGCACTGCTCTTGCTTCTCTCTGCACCTCTCTTGCCTCTTTCTTCACCCCTCTTGCCTCTTTCTGCACCCCTCTTACATGTTTCTGCACCTCTCTTGGTAGTTTCTGTACTGCTCTTGTTTCTTTCTGCACCTGTCTTGCAAATTTCTGCACCCCTCTTCATTCTTTCTGTACCTCTCTTCCTCTGCCTGCACCCTTCTTGCCTCTTTCTGCACCTCTGTTCCTTCTTTCTGCACTTCTCTTGCTTCTTTCTGCACCAGTAGGTAGTTATAGTTAGGACCTTGTTTCTATTCAAAAAGCGTTTTTTCTTTTGCCAATATCTTTGGCGGCGTTTGACGAATCTTCGCAAAATTTTCCAAACTAATGATTAGCTCAGGTCAGCTCTAGTCTTGAAAGTTCGGGGGTGATTCGTCAAGCGGGGCTGAGAAAAAAGAGGGGCCCCAAAACATGTTTTCCCCATGTTAATTTCCATAGGCATTTTTGGAACAGGCTACATCCCGAACTGCTGAACGGAATGACACCAAATTTGGCAAAAAGGTAGCTCTTGGTTCAGAAAGCGACCTTTTTTTTTAAAATGGTGTAAATCTGTTCAGTAGTTCCTGAGAAATTCAAAAAATTAAAATATCGATATCTGAGCACCAAGGAGGATTCGCGAATCCTCCCGAGCACGAGCTTCATTTTGATTGGCTGTCAACACTCCAAACCAGAATGTGTTGGCAGCCATCTTGTGACTTGGTAACCGAGTCACAAGAAAACAGTAGAAAAAATGATAAAAAACAAGAAAAGGGGGCAGGGTAGAAACACCCTGACCCCCTAGGCCTGCTCAGGGAGTCCCACAAGGACCCCCAGGGTAAAAAAAAACATTTTTCTTTTTAAAAATCGGTATGAATTTGCGCTGGGTTTGTGAATCTGGCCGAAAAAATGAAAGAAATCGAAGCGGGTGCTCCCGCGCTTCGTTTGTCTTAAGCCCCCGGGTGGGCCAGGTCACGGGGCAATTTATAATTATGGTGTGGGGGCCCGTGGGGGCACCCTCAGCCCTGGGGTAAGCTTTGCTCATAATGTGTGGGGGCACACGCCCCCCGCAGCCCCGAGGCCTGCCACCTCCATGGGGCTTGTTAAAAAAAATGTGTGGGAGGGCTCCTCCCAGGGCTTTGATTTAATAGGGGCGGGAGGCCTCGCAGGCCCACCCAAGTCCCAGGGACCATCACCTCCCTGGGACTCCAAATAAATTAGAGGAGTGTGGGGAGGGCTCCTGCCCCTCCCCACACTGCCCCAGGGACCACCAGCTCCCCGGGGCACAAATTATGTTAATAGGAGGGTCCGTTACAGACCATTGGCCCCGGGGACCACCACCTCCCCGTGGCTATGTCAATGATGGGAGGGCGGGCCACGCGGCCCTCCTCCTGGAGCACTCAATGGCCCTGGGGACCGCCACCCCCAGGGCCGGCTCCTGCAATGTCCCAGGGTGCCCACCCCCGGGACATTGCCATTTGCTATGGCAGGGCGGGAGCACGGCTCCTGCCCTGCGATAGCAAACACTGCTTTGCTTCTTGGAAGCGAGAGAAGGAAACCTGCTCTCGCTTCCAAGAAGCAAAGCAGAATTGCTTTAGGCAAGGGGAGCTGCATTTTAGCAGCTCCCCTTTCTCAAAAGCAATGCTGGCTCCCGCAGGAGGCGGGGAGCCGGCTGGGACCATGGGGGCATTGGGGCTCCTCCCAGGGTCCCCATCAAAGAGGCCAGGCCCTCAGGGATGGAGTCCTCAGGGCCAAAAGTGGCCCAGGAAAGGGGGGCCACACGGCCCACCTCCCTTTTAAAAAAAATAAATAGATAAATAAGGTTGGGCCCCGGGGGATGGGGTCCCCGGGGCCACTACTGGCCTCAGGAGGAGAGCCACGCAGCCACCCTTGTTAAAAATAATACAAAAAAAATAAAAATATATATATGGCCATGCGACGAGGGATGGGGTCCCCGGGGCCAATAGTGGCCCAGGGAAGGGGGGGGGGAACGCGTCCCCCTTCCCGTTTCTTTTTTTTCTAAAAAAAACAAAAAAATGCTCAGGCCCTGGGAGATGGGGTCCCCAGGGCCAAAAAATAAGTAAGGGAAGGGGGGCCACGCAGCCCCCCTTCCAAAAAGCCATTTTAAAAAAGCTGGTGTCTCGTGGGAGGCCCCGTCTCCTCCCTGAACCACTGTGCAAACGTGCCTCCTGGCACATTCTAAGTTGGGGGATTAAGTTCCCTTGAATCCTGAGGGTCCCTGGGGGCCAACTAGCCCACCAGGTACCTCCAGTAAGCCCCACACAGTAGGATTGCTGAGAGGTGGTCCGAGGCCACACCCCTTTTTACACCACTCTGCAAACGCGCCTCTTGGCGCACTGCTGGTGGGGCAATGAGATCCTCTTGTGTCCTGAGGACATCAAGACTAAAGTGGACTTCATCTCTCGAGCAGCAGTGTGCCAGGAGGTGCGTTTGCAGAGTGGTGTAAAAAGGGGGCGTGGCCTTGGACCACTCTCAGCAATCCAGCTGCATGGGGCTTACTGGTGGTACCTGGTGGGCTAGTTGGGCCCCAGGGACCCTCAGGATTCAAGTGGACTTAATTCCCCAACCCAGAACACACCAGGAGGCACATTTGCAGAGTGAAGGAGAAAGGGGGGTGGCCTGTGTCCACCTGTCAGCTATCCCACTATCTGGGGCATACTGGAGGTATCAGGTAGGGTAGTTGGCCTCTAAGGACTCCCAGCAGCGAAGGGGACTTTAATCCCCATCCAAGAGTGCACCAGGGAACGCGTTTGCAGAGTGGTGGGGAAAGTGGGTGTGGCCTGCTGTGAGAACTTAGCAATCCTGCTGTGTAGGACTTACTGGAGGTAATAGGAAAGGTAGCTGGCCCCCAAGGGTGACTTTAGGGGCTAACTACCCCTCCTGTTACCTCCAGTAAATCCCACACTGTGGGATTGCTAAGAGGTCTTCGGAGGTCACGCACACCTTTCTCCACTACTCTGCAAACGCGCCTTCTGGCACAGTACTGGTTGGGGGATGAAGTCCACTTTACTCCTGAGGGACCTTGGCGGCCAAGTAGCCCTCCTTGTACCTCCTATAAGTCCTAGGCAGTGGAAATCCTGAGCGCTGGTTGGAGGCCCAGCCACCTTTCTCCACCACTCTGCAAACACGACTACCCGCTAAAGAAGCATTTGTAATGTAATAAGTCTCGCATATACAAGAGTTAGAGCTATTAGCGTTGAAAATCTAAAAGTGTTTTATTAATGTTTCTTGGAGTGGAGTGGATGTAGGTTGTGTGTAGTGGAATTATGTGGTATGTTGTGCAGTGAAATTATGTGGATAGAAAGCATGTGGTATTTAGTGTATAGGAATTATGTAGAGTGGGATTATGTGTTACGGAGAGTAATTATGTGGTATGGTAGTATGTGCTCTGGTGTGATAACCTCAGGTTTAGTCTTCCTCGTTTCCATAGAAGCTAAACTATGAACTCAATGAGACAAAAAAAAAAAGAATTACTGAGGAGCACTTCTGGACCTAGTCAGAGGTATGAGCAGGGCCACTGGAATTAAGTGACTGTTTGGCTGCACCAACATTCGCACAATTATACATTTTCTGCATTAGCCACATAATTCATCATCTGCTGCCTAATCTGCAGATTTGAATAAAAAAAGCCTTGTTTCTAGCTCATACGTTACCAAAAATGCAGCAACAAGTGTTACAGCGTGCTGGAAGGTCCTTTGTAAACCTAGAATGGTCACCTGTTACTTATTGCTAAATGTGGGTGTTAAATTGGTACTAATGGTGTGCACGCCATTCTTGCTTCTTTTTGCACCTCTCTTGCCTCTTTTTGCATTTCTGTTGCTTCTTTCTGCACTTCTTTTGGTTCTTTCTGCACCTCTCTTGCTTCTTTCTGCACTTCTATTGCTTCTTTCTGCACCCCTCTTGCCTCTTTCTACACCCTTCTTCCCTCTTTCTGCACCCCTCTTGCCTCTTTCTGTACCCTTCTTCCCTCTTTCTGCACCTCTCTTTCCTCTTTGTGCACCCCTCTTCCCTCTTTCTGCATCTCTGTTGATTCTTTCTGCACTTATCTTGCGTCTTTCTGTACCTCTCTTGCTTCTTTCTGCACCCCTTGTGCCTCTTTCTGAACACCTCTTCTCTTTCTGCACTCCTCTTGCCTATTTATGCACCTCTGGTCCTTATTTCTGCATTTCTTTTGTTACTTTCTGCACCTCTCTTGCTTCTTTCTGTACCCCTCTTGCCTGTTTCTACATCGCTCTTCTCTATTTCTGCACCTCTGTAGCTTCTTTTCGCACCTCTCTTCTCTCTTTCTCCACCCCTCTTCCCTCTTTCTGCACCTCTGTTGCTTCTTTCTGCACCTCTCTTCCTTCTTTCTGCATCCCTCATGCCTCTTTCTGCAACCCTCTTCCCTCTTTTTGCACCCCTCTTGCGTCTTTCTGCACCTCTGTTGCATCTTTCTGCACTACTCTGGCTTCTTTCTGCACCTATCTTGCTTCTCTCTGCACTTCTTTTGTTTCTTTCTGCACCCCTCTTGCTTCTTTCTGCACCCCTCTTGCCTCTTTCTCCACCCCTCCTCCCCCTTTCTGCATCTCTGCTGCTTCTTTCTGCACTTCTCTTGACTCTTTCTTTACCTCTTTCCCTCCTTTTTGCAACCCTTGTGCCTCTTTCTGCACTACTCTTCCCTCTTTCTGCTCCCCTCTTGTCTCTTCCAGGACCTCTGTTGCTTCTTTCTGCACTTCTTTTGTTTCTTTCTGTACCTTTCTTGCTTCTTTTAGCACCCCTCGTGCCTCTTTCTGCACCCCTCTTCCCTCTTTCTGCACTCCTCTTGCCTCTTTTCGCACCTCTGTTCCTTCTTTCTGCACTTCTTTTGTTTCTTTCTGCACCACTCTTGCTTCTTTCTGCATCCCTTTTGCTTCTTTCTGCACCCCTCATGCCTCTTTCACACCCCTCTTCCCTCTTTCTGCACCCCTCTTGCCTCTTTCTGCACCTCTGTTCCTTCTTTCTGTACTTCTTTTGTTTCTTTCTGCACCTCTCTTGTTTCTTTCTGTATCCCTCTTGCCTCTTTCTCCACCCCACTTCCCCCTTTCTGCATCTCTGTTGCTTCTTTATGCACTTCTCTTGCTTCTTTCTGCACCTCTCTTGCTTCTTTTTGCATCCCTCGCCCCTTTTTTGCACCCCTCTTCCCTCTTTCTGCACTTCCCTTGCTTCTTTCTGCACCTCTGTTGCTTCTTTCTGCACTCCTCTTGCCTCTTTCTGCACCCCTGTTCCCTTTTTCTGCACCTCTCTTGCCTGTTTCTGCAACTCTCTTGCCTCTTTCTGCACTTCTCTTGCCTCTTTCTGCACCCCTGTTGCTTCATTCTGCATTTCCCTTGCTTCTTTCTGCACCTGTCTTGCTTCTTTCTGCACCCCTGTTGTCTCTTTCTGCACTCGTCTTCCCTCTTTCTGCACCTCTCTTGCCTCTTTCTGCATCTTACTTGCCTCTTTCTGCACTTCTCTTGCTTCTTTCTACACCCCTGTTGCTTCTTTCACCAATTCTCTTGCCTGTTTCTGCACTCGTCTTCCCTCTTTCCGTACCTCTCTTGCCTCTTTCTGCACCTCACTTGCTTCTTTCTGCACCCCTCTTCCCTCTTCGTGCAACTCTCTTGCCTCTTTCTACACCTCTCTTCCCTTTTTCTGCACCACTCTTCCCTTTTTCTGTACCTCTGTTGCTTCTTTCTGCACTTCTCTTGCCTCTTTCTGTACCCTTCGTGCCTCTTTCAGCACCTCTGTTGCTTCTTTCTGCATCCCTCGCCCCTTTTTTGCACCCCTCTTCCCTCTTTCTGCACTTCCCTTGCTTCTTTCTGCACTCCTCTTGCCTCTTTCTGCACCCCTGTTCCCTTTTTCTGCACCTCTCTTGCCTGTTTCTGCAACTCTCTTGCCTCTTTCTGCACTTCTCTTGCCTCTTTCTGCACCCCTGTTGCTTCATCCTGCATTTCCTTTGCTTCTTTCTGCACCTGTCTTGCTTCTTTCTGCACCCCTGTTGTCTCTTTCTGCACTCGTCTTCCCTCTTTCTGCACCTCTCTTGCCTCTTTCTGCATCTTACTTGCCTCTTTCTGCACTTCTCTTGCTTCTTTCTACACCCCTGTTGCTTCTTTCACCAATTCTCTTGCCTGTTTCTGCACTCGTCTTCCCTCTTTCCGTACCTCTCTTGCCTCTTTCTGCACCTCACTTGCTTCTTTCTGCACCCCGCTTCCCTCTTCGTGCAACTCTCTTGCCTCTTTCTACACCTCTCTTCCCTTTTTCTGCACCACTCTTCCCTTTTTCTGTACCTCTGTTGCTTCTTTCTGCACTTCTCTTGCCTCTTTCTGTACCCTTCGTGCCTCTTTCAGCACCTCTGTTGCTTCTTTCTGCATCCCTCTTCCTTCCTTCTGCACCCCTCATGCCTCTTTCTGCGCCCCTCTTCCCTCTTTTTGCACCCCTCTTGCCTCTTTCTGCACCTTTGTTGCATCTTTCTGCACTACTCTAGCTTCTTTCTCCACCTCTCTTGCTTCTCTTTGCACTTCTTTTGTTTCTATCTGCACCTCTCTTGCTTCTTTCTGCACCCCTCTTGCCTCTTTCTCCACCCCTCCTCCCCCTTTCTGCATCTCTCTTGCTTCTTTCTGCACCCCTCTTGCCTCTTTCTGCACCTCTCTTGCTTCTTTTTGCATCCCTTGCCCCTTTTTCTGTACCCCTCTTCCCTCTTTCTGCACTTCACTTGCTTCTTTCTGCACTGCTGTTGCTTCTTTCTGCACTTCTCTTGCCTCTTTCTGTACCCCTGTTGCTTCATTCTGCATTTCCCATGCTTCTTTCTGCACCTGTATTGCTTCTTTCTGCACCCCTGTTGTCTCTTTCTGCACTCGTCTTCCCTCTTTCTACACCTCTCTTGCCTCTTTCTGCATCTTACTTGCTTCTTTCTGCACTTCTCTTGCTTCTTTCCACACCTCTGTTGCTTCTTTCACCAATTCTCTTGCCTCTTTCTGCACTTCTCTTGCCTGTTTCTGCAACTCTCTTGCCTCTTTCTGCACCTCTCTTGCCTCTTTCTGCACCTCACTTGCTTCTTTCTGTACTCCTCTTGCCTGTTTCTGCACCCCTCTTCCCTCTTTGTGCAACTCTCTTGCCTCTTTCTACACCTCTCTACCCTTTTTCTGCACCACTCTTCCCTCTTTTTGTACCTCTGTTGCTTCTTTCTGCACTTCTCTTGCCTCTTTCTGTACCCTTCGTGCCTCTTTCAGCACCTCTGTTGGTTCTTTCTGCACTGCTCTTGCTTCTATCTGCTACTCTCTTGCACATTTCTACACCCCTCTTGCCTCTTTCTGCACCACTTTTGCCTCTTTCTACACCTCACTTGACTCTTTCTGCACTTCTCTTGCTTTTTTCCACACCTCTGTTGCTTCTTTCAACAATTCTCTTGCCTCTTTCTGCACTTCTCTTGCTTTTTTCCACACCTCTGTTGCTTCTTTCAACAATTCTCTTGCCTCTTTCTGCACTTATCTTGCTTGTTTCTACACCTTTCTTGCGTCTTTCTGTACCTCTGTTGCCTCTTTCTGCACCTCACTTGCTTGTTTCTGTACCCCTTTTGCCTCTTTCTGCACCCCACTTTTCCCTTTCTGCACCTCTCTTGCCTCTTTTTGTACCCCTGGTCCCACTTTCTGTACCTTTCCTGCCTGTTTCTGTACCTCTCTTGCCTCTTTCTGTACCTCTGTTTCTTCTTTCTGCACCCCTCATGCCTCTTTCACACCTCTCTTCCCACACCCCTCTTGCCTCTTTCTGCACCTCTGTTCCTTCTTTCTGCACTTATTTTGTTTCTTTCTGCACCTCTCTTGTTTCTTTCTGTATCCCCCTTGCCTCTTTCTCCGCCCCACTTCCCCTTTTTGCATCTCTGTTGCTTCTTTATGCACTTCTCTTACTTCTTTCTGCACCTCTCTTGCTTCTTTTTGTATCCCTTGTGCGTCTTTGTGCACTCCTCTTCCCTCTTTCTGCACTCCTCTTGCCTCTTTCTGCAACTCTGTTGCTTCTGTCTGCACTTAACTGGTCAAGCAAATTCCTAAGGGTCATTCTACACATGATTCCAACATCCTGAAGATGGTCTAGCTGATGTTTACACCACATAGACTGAAACATCGACAATCCCGCCTACTTTCGCTCAGAATTATCTGACTTATGGATATGTTTTCTGTTTAATCACTCACATTTTCTTGTTATTATTTGAAAGAGGTGCTCACAATAAGCAACAATGAGGTATTTGTAATATCAAAATATTTGGAAATCCCCAGTTGCATTGTGTTGCTTTATGTAAATTTGTATACTAGTTTTTGTACCCTTTGAAATATTTTCTCAATATAAATTCACTTTATTGAAATATATACACCAGTGTAAGACTGTTCTTTAACTTGTAGTCGTGTTTGCAGAGTGGTGGAGAAACGGGGCTGGGCCTCCAACCAGCGCTCAGGAATTCCGCTGCGTAGGACTTACAGGAGGTACCAGGAGGGCTTCTTGGCCCCCAAAGTCCCTCAGGAGTAAAGTGGACTTCATCCCCCAACCAGTACTGCACCAGGAGGCGTGTTTGAAGAGTGGTGGAGAAAGGGGGGCATGGCCTCCGAAGACCTCTTAGCAAACCCACTGGGTGGGACTTAGTGGAGGACAACCTTGGGGGCCAACTACCTATAACTATTACCTCCAGTAAGTCCCACACAGCAGCATTGCTAAGTTCTCATAGCAGGCCACGCCCCCTTTTCCCACCACTCTGCAAACACGCTCCCTGGCGCGCTCTTGCATGGGGATTAAAGTCCACTTCGCTGCTGGGGGTCCTTAGGTGCCAACTAGCCTACCTGTTACCTCCAGTAAGCCCCACACAGTGGGATTGCTGAGAGGTTGACACAGGCCATGCCACCTTTGTCCACCACTCTGCAAACGCACCTCCTGGCCCACTCTTGGTTGGGGGTGAAATCCCCTTGCCTCCTGAGGGTCCCTGGGGGCCAACTAGCCCTCCTGTTACCTTCAGTAAGCCCCACATTGTGAGATTGCTGAGAGTGGTCAGAGGCCACGCCTCTTTTCTACACCACTCTGCAAATGCGCTGCCTGGTGCACTGCTGCTCGGGGGATGAAGTCCACTTCAGTCCTGAGGTCCTCAGGACACAAGGGGACCTCATCACCCCACCAAGAGGCCCTTTTTCAGAGTGGTGTATAAAGGGGCGTGGCCTTATACCACCTCTCAGCAATCCCACTTTGTGGGGCTTACTGGAGGTTCCTGGTGGCCTAGTTGGCCCCCAGGGACCCTCACTAGCAATGGGGACTTAATCCCCCAATGCAGAGTGTGCCAGAAGGCGTGTTTGCAGGGTCGTGCAGGGAGGGGGTGGGGCCTCCGGCGAGTTGCCAGTGTGAGAAGTTGGCCTGGCATATGCTGTCCACTAATTATAGTGGGCACCTTGCACCAGTCCAAACAACCCCTTATTGGAGATAGGTTAAAGACAACCTTTATTGAAAGCTATCCTAGTGGTAGCTATGGAGAGCAGCCTTCAGGCTAAGTCTTGAAGGAATGTAAAGCAGCTTGTTTTACCAGTCTATAATCTCTTGAGTGACCAAATGAAAGAGGACCACACCAGGTATATATTCAAAATATATGTATTTATTACTAAACACACCCCTCTAGTCTCTTTATGAGGCTAGAGTTCGAAATACATACGTTACGAGTTAGTTATCTACAGTAATAGCACAAATACACGTTTGAGCCCCAGGGGCGTACCAAACCATATACCAATAAAGTGGTATAAGAACCACGACTGAGCTAGACACAAGGCCTAGAGCCTGTAGAAGTGCTTGGACCACAAGGAACCACCCAAGGCAGTGACACAGGGGACCCACGGGGGACGCGTGCAGTGTATGAACACAACCGCGAACCACCGTTAACTTCTATGGGGAAAGTCGCGATTAGAATTTAAAAGAAAAGGGACACTTAGAGGAGGACTTGGAGCAAACCCTTTGAGAACTAGGCTGTTCTAGTGTCTATACCCACGGGAGCACCGGAGTACTCGAGTTACCTCACCCAGGGAAGCCGGGTGCATAGGTGTCTTTCGGGGTCGGGTTTCGTCGTCGCTTTCTATGGCGATCTGCTGCAAAGTGCTGCTGGCGACCAAGTCGAAAGTGTTCGGGTGGATCCAAAGGTGGATCGAAGATCTGAAGAACCTGAAAGCAGAGGGGACAGAGTCTGGGTCACTAGCCAGTGACCAGGAAGGCGATGAGCAGATGCCCACCGATGTTGAGTGCTTCAGGTAGGTTGATGGTCATCTTGACTCTTCATCCACGAGGTCCAGGAGGTGTCGACAACAACCAGGAGCTGGATTCCAGCTATCCCACGATGTTTGTCGATTGCAGGGGTGTCGGCGACCGGATTGGACCCAACAAGCCTTGGCAAAGGCAAGTCTTGTGGAAAGAGAAGAAGGACGATGTTGCAGACCAGCAAGGTCTGGGGGACTCACCCAGTGAGGATAAGTCAGGGCACACCTGGAGCAACCAGGGAGCCCAAGCAAAAAAAGATTGGCCTTCGGGAGGGCCTACTAGCCAACGGACTAGCGACCGCAAAGGAGCCTCAAGACAGTGCACGTGGAGCTGGCTCACAGGACACTCGTGGAGTGGAGGCCAGTGATCTTCGGTGCAGTTGGTGCTGGAGGCTGGGGCTACTCGGAGCCCAAAGCACGACTTCGTGGGAGACCCAGAAGAGGATGCACTTGCAAATGCGTTTGGTGTCCAGGGGTCACGGTTGCACATTACCCACGACAGCTACAGGCCTCAGCTTTGCTGGGGACTCAGGGCAGCCTCGGGGAAGTTTGGAAATCCACCTCTGGTGATGCAAAGACTTCGACGTCCGACGGGAGCTTCGGCGATGCAGACCGGACAATTGCTTCTTTGGTGCCTGCCAAGCAGGGGAGTCACTCCTTGACCCCAAGGGAGATTCTTCAGTCCTCTAATCTTAAAGTAGAGCATCGAAGGTCCAGGATTCTGTATCAGAGTTTCGTCCAGGTAAATCTAAAGGCCTAAGGACTGGGTTCCCTTACTTATACTAAGGTAGGGGTTGGACATACTCTGTGACCCCACCTATGGGAGGGTCAGGGCAGAGGGGTGGTTACACCCCTTTCCCTTTGTCCAGTTTCACGCCAGAGCAGGGGATGGAAGCCCCTGAGCCGGTTTGAACTGGGGTATGCACAGGGACACCAAGTGTGCCCCCAGTGCAGGACTTCAAAGCACCAGAGAGTGCTCCCGCCCAGCCCCAATACACACTATCCTGTCTGGGGAGGTGGTCATACCTCCCTGGGACAGGAAACCTATTGTCCAGGCCTCCCCTGCCGGAGTTTTGGTCAGCAGCAGGAGGCCAGACTCGTGTCTGTGGCAGCGGCATCCATTTTGTGATGCCAGGGCTTGGAAAGTCAGTACCGGGCATACCGGTGTGTTCATGTCTTTCCCTCTAGAAGGGTGGAATGCTACCCCCGCCGCCAGAACTGGCGGGGGGTAGTATTCCAAGATGTTTGACACCAAACACGACATGTTTCCGTGCAGCCATCCCAAAGTTAGCATTTAACGCGAGGTTATAATGCGCTTAAGAGTATATGGTCAGGCTGCACTACAAAGAGCATCAGAGAGGGGTCTCCGAACACTGCAGAGGGGCCCTGCTCATGCAGGGGCACTCTCTCACATAGGAACCACGCACTCTGCCTTCAGGATTGATAAGGCCTGCCATAGGAGTGACTTATAGGTTTATATGTGTGTATGTATATAGTGATATAGGTAGCCTATATCACAGTAAGAGGTGCATGCACCACCTTACCCAGGCTGCAGTAGCAGACCTGTGGTGTCAGTTTGGATGGCCTTCCAGGGGTGGCACAATATATGCTGCAGCCCCTGGTAGGCCTCTGAGGTACCTATGCCCTGGGTACATAGTATACCATATACTAGGGACTTATAAGGGCACTCCAGATTCCAATCAGAGATGTGCCTAAGGCACATGGAAACCATTTTAGAGAGGAAGCAGCTAGGCTGGGGTTCTGATTAGCAGGGCCCCAGCCAGACTAAGGTCGAAAAACAGTGAAGCATCAGCAAAAAGTGGGGGTACCCATGTGAAGCAGATCCTACTCTCCTACAGCCGGATTCTTTTTTTTCCATTTTTTTTATTTTATGGGAGGGGGGCCCTGTGGCCCCCCTTCCCTGGGCCACTTTTGGCCCCGGGGACCCCATCCCCCGGGGCATACCCAGCCTTTTTTTATTTTGGAGGGGGCCTGCGTGGCTCCCCTCCTGAGGCCAATTTGGGCTCCGGGGGCCCCATCCCCTGGGGCCAGCCTTCTTTTGTTTTGTTTTTTTTCAATTAAATTAAAAAAGGGCCGCATGGCCCCCTCCCCGGACATTTTTAGACCCGGGAACCCCATCCCCGGGGCTTGGCCATTCCTTTTTTTTTTTAAAGGGAGGGGGGCCAAGCGGCCCCCTCCTGGGCCATTTTCGACAATGGGGACCCCATCCCCCGGGGCTTGGCCATTCATTTTTAAAAAAAATAATCTGAGGGGGGTCGAGTGCCCCCCTCCTGGGCCATTTTTGGCCCCAGGGTCCCCATCCCCCGGGGCATGGCCACAGGTTGGGGAATGCAAGGGGGTCCCAATGCCCCCACGATCCCAGCCAGCTCCCCGCCTCCTGCGGGAGCCGGCATTGCTTTTGGGCAAAGGGAGCTGCAAAAATGCAGCTCCCCTTGCCCAAAAGCAATTCTGCTTTGCTTCTTGGAAGTGAGAGCAGGTTTCCTGCTCTTGCTTCCAAGAAGCAAAGCAGTGTTTGCTATAGCAGGGTGGTAGCCGTGCTCCCGCCCTGCCATAGCAAACAGCAATCTCCCGGGGGTGGGCACCCCGGGACATTGCAGGAGCCAGCCCTGGGGGTGGCAGTCCCCAGGGCCATCTAGGGCTCCAGAAGGGGGGCCGCGGGCACCCCTCCCAACTGTTTAAAGTCTTGGGGAGGTGGTGGTCCCCGGGACCAGGGGTCTGCAACGGACCCCAGCATTTTAATCAACAGTGCCCCGGGGAGGTGGTGGTCCCTGGGGCAGTGTGGGGGGGCTCAAGCCCCCTGATACTTTGTTTTTTGAAGTAGCCCCGGGGAGGTGGCGGTCCCTGGAGCTGCGGGGGGCCACGTGGCCTCCAGCATTTAAATCTTATAGCCCTGGGGAGTTGGTGGTCCGCGGGGCTTGGGGGGTCCCGAGAGGACCCCCTGACCTAAATAAATTATAGCCCTGGGGAGATGGCAGTCCCTGGCACTTGGGGGGCCCACAAGGCCCCCCACCTAAAATAACAATGCCCTGGGGAGGTGGCGGTCCCTGGGGCAGCATGGGGGGGGGCAGGAGCTCCAAAAAGCATTCCCCGGGGATGCGGGGGGCTGCGTGTCCCCCGCATATGATTATCTAAGGTCTGGGGAGGTGGCAGTCCCCAGGGCTGTGGGGGCCTCTGCAGGCCCCCGCTGAATAATTAGGTATTGCCCCCGGGACCTGGCCCACCCGGGGGCTTATAGAAAATGAAGTGCGGGAGCCCGCGCTTCATTTTTAAAAAAAAATGTCACCTGGACTTACGCACCCAGGACCCCCAGGGCTTTTTTTGGCCCTGGGGGTCCTTGTGGGACCCCCTGAGCAGGCTTAGGGGGTCAGGGTATTTATACACTGCCCCCTTTTCTTGTTTTTATCTTTTTTTTTTTACTGTTTTCTTGTGACTCGGTTCTACCGACTCACATGATGGCTGCTAACACATTTTGGTTTGGAGTGTTGGCAGCCAATCAGAATGAAGCTCGTGCTCGGGAGGAGTCGCGAATCCTCCTCGGCTCTCAGATATCGATATTTTTATTTTTTGAATTTCTCAGGAACTACTAAACGGATTTACACCATTTAAAAAAAATCGCTTTCTGAACCAAGGGCTACCTTTTTGCCAAATTTGGTGTAATTCCATTCAGCAGTTCGGGCTGTAGCTGTGTCTAAAGTTACCATGGAAATTAACATGGGGAAAATGCGTTTTGGGAACCCCTTTTTCTCAGCCCCCGCTTGACAAATCACCCCGAAACTTTCAAGACAGGAGCTGACCTGAGTGAACCATTAGTTTTGAAAATTTTGCGTAGAGTCGTCAAACGGCGCCAAAGATATTGGCAAAAGAAAAACACTTTTGAATAGAAACAAGGTCCTAACTATAACTACCTACTGGCGACCGCCAGTAGGTGATATATATATATATGTATGTGTATATGTGGTCGCCAGTAGGTAGTTATAGTTAGGACCTAGTCTCCATAGGAAAAACATTTTGGGACTTGGCTATAACTTTGAATTGTTTGACCAATCTGCATTTTTAGAAATTTGTTGTTCTCAGTAGAGAACTAAATCAAATAAAAATAAACTTGAAACTTGAGAGCAATCTGCATGAAATTTTGCCCAAAAAGTGTCACATGGGTACTATTGAATGGGAAAGTTTGGGGGTGATCCGTGCAGTGGGGACCGAGAATTTGGGGAGCAAAATAAGGTTGCATTTGTAATGTTACTTCCCATAGGAACCTTTAGCCACCTCTACAGCCTGGACCACCAAACGGACTTACACCAAATTTGGCAAGGAGGTAGATGTCAGTTCAGGGAAGTGCCTTTTGCCTATTTGGTGTAAATCCATTCAGTAGTTTTTGAGAAATATAAGTATAAAATTATAGTGATATCTCTGTCTGCTGATATTTCGCGAAGGTTTCGCGATGAATCGCAAATGCACGCGCCAATGGGAATGTTCTGTTTGGCTTGATGCAACCTGATTAGACAGTTGCAGCCGCCATTTTATTTATCGGGAACGGTTCCCGGGGCTGACAATCTGCGTGAAAGCCCACATAAAGGGTCAGTGTGGAGATACTCTGATCCCATGGTTGAGAAATGGAGGTGTTAGTAAAAGAAGTTATATGTCCAAAATAGAATTTTTTCTCGCAATATTCACCACGATGATGCGACCGCCAATGCAGCCCCCCGTGTACCATCGCGGAGACATCAGGACTATCAACGTCGTTGTCAATATTGGTGAAAATATTTAAAAAATATGTAAATGAATCATTAGTATGCATTGTTATAGAGATATTGATAAATGTTTTCATAGAGCTATTTATATAGTGAGTTACCTACTGTGATGGTTAGAATTAATTATATAGTTATAATTTTTTTTACGTGGTGGTGGCTATTGAATTCTTTCTTTTGCTTTCCGCTTTCGCTATGTACCCGCGGGGATTGTGATGACCGAAGTCAAGGCGATCTCATGCCTCACCGCAAAAACAGAAAATAGGTTTTAGAGATGGTTGTTCTAGAAATACAGTAGTTTGAAGTGTACAGTAATAAACCTCTAGTGTGTAGAATACTGTAATGTGTGTGCATATATGTGTTTTCACTTTGTGGGAAAGGCGCAATCATCGCGGTTAACGTCGTCGTTGCGATGTCTTGAATAACGGCGACAATGGGAAGTAGGTCTGAAAGATGGTTTTTAAAGAAATGTAGTACAAAAATATGAGTTTAAACATGCTTGAAAGAAGTATGAATATAGTAATGTTTGTAGGGCAATGTTCAGAATGGATTTTTTTACATATTATTCTTGGATGTGTTGGTGGCCATTGAATGTCTGCTTTTGTTTTCCGTTTTCCCGACGTGTTCGCGGTAATCACGATGTTGTCGCAAAGATTCCCAAAAACGAAAGAAAAAAAAAAACCTTTAGAAAAAAACATTACAATATTTCGGGTACTATGGTGGCTCTGACATGAGCTGTTGTGTCGGTTGTGTGTATTTGACTGCTACAAATAAGACCGGATGCAGAGTTTCAGGTTACTTAGAAACACCCTGTAGCCTTCATCTGGAAAGTGCACTCTATCATTTCTATAAATTCCATGCATGTAAAAATGCAGATTGTTGTTATAGATACGGCCCATGCGATGGTCTTTGACGAATGCAGAAACAGTTTTATTAACATGTTTCCTGGCTTTGTCAATCTGTGGACAGAATTGATTTGACCACTTCCATTTCTGTTTTTGGCATATATTAGAGTATACCAAGACAGTATGAGAGAAAAGAAGCATCAGTTCTGCAAACGTTTCTTTCATTAGGATTTCCAGCCCTACCCCAGTCAATGTGCCTAGGTTGTTGCCACCACAGTGCACAATCATGAGGTGAGGAGCTTGGGAATTCACAATGGATTTAACCAAAGCCAGCAACTGATGAAACTTTAACACTCTCTGTTTAAACCAAGTAATCTGCACATATGGCAAACCTAAGTCCCTGTCAATACCTCTCTTTTTTGCAGCCTCTTTAGCCCAATAGATGTAGTTGTGGCCCACAATCCATACTCTAAGTATTTTGTAGGAAGGAAGAGTAGCACACAGGAATTTTGAAGTGAAGGAGCAATAGTAGTCAGGAGAAGGCTGGAGCTGAATAAGGTAGTTTTCCAAAGGAAAACCAGTTCAAATAGAGGTGTTTTAAAAAAATACATATATTATATATCCATCCATATCTATCTATCTATCTATCTATCTATCTATCTATCTATCTATTCACTAAAAAAATAGGTTTCAGTGACGTTATAGTTAGAAATTAGCATTTAAAAAGCCTTAGAAATTCACAGAAAAAACCATAGGTTTTTAGGGACGTTATAGTTAGTTGGACATTTCACTCGTACAAAACCAGAGAAATTTGGCCGTTATAGTTAGTTGAGCTAACTATAAATCGCGCCCCCGCAATGCATTGCTGATGACGTCACATGTTACATCACTCATGACAAGGTCAGTGACATTACTGATGACATCACTGATGACATCTCAAATGACATCACTGATGACATCATCCAGTGACTGAGTGTTTCTGAAAAGTTTAAGAATGTTATCTATGTATACGCCAACATGTATTGAAGAATGAGTGGGTGTATGAGTGTCTGTATGGATGATTTTGTGGGTGCGTGACTGCCTCTATAAGTGAGTGATTAAACGTGTCTTAGTAAATGCATGGGTGAGTGACTAATTTGTGTTAATGTCTGTATCAGTCTGTCAGTTGGTGTGTAAGTGGCTGCATAGGTTGGTGAGTAGCTACATGAGTGTGTATATGGATTAATGATTGGTTTTCTGAGTACCTGTATGGGTGCCTGAGTGTCTGTGTGGGTGGGGGGTGACTCCCTGCATGGATGTGTGAGTGGGTGATTCACTGGGTGTAAGGGTTTATGACTGTGTCTGTGAGCGGCTGTATGGGTGAGTGAGTGTACGTTGGCTGTGTTGGTGAGTGAATGGATGTCTCAGTGGTATTAGGGTGAGTAACTGCATATGTGAAAGGCAGTACATGTGAGTGTTGGAGTATATCAGTGACTGTATGTGTTAGTGAGTGATTGTGAGAGTGGCTGTATGGATGAGTGTGTGGTTGTGTCAGTGATTGTATAAGAGAGTAAGTATGTGTTAGCATCTGTATGAATAAGTGAGGTGGTGTGTGTATAATGGGATTATGAGTAAATGGCAGTGTGATTGATTCTTTGGGTGACTGACTAGGTGTGTGAGTAACTCTATGGGTGAGTGGCGGTGTGTGAGTATCTGTATAGCTGTATGAGTACATATATCAGTGGCTGTATTGATCAGTGACTGCATGTATGAGTGACTGAATGGGTGAGTGGATGCATGTGTAGACCTATGAATCAGTGAGTAGGTATGTACTAACTGGTATTGGTGTGTCTATGGTTTTGAGAATGTTAGTCTGTATTTTTGAGTAGGTGTATGAAAGGTTGTATTAGGGTGTGAGGAGGTGCATCAGATATTAAGTGGATGATGTCATCAGTGATGTCATCAGTGATGTCATTTGAGATGTCATCAGTGATGTCATCAGTGATGTCACTGACCATGTCATGGGTGATGTAATATGTGACGTCATCAGCAGTGCATTGCGGGGGCACGAGTTATAGTTAGCTCAACTAACTATAACGGCCGAATTTCTCTGGTTTTGTACGAGTGAAATGTCCAACTAACTATAACGTCCCTGAAACCTACGGTTTTTTCAGTGAATTTCTAAGGTTTTTTAAATGCTAATTTCTAACTATAACGTCTCTGAAACCTATGTTTTTTTCAGTGAATTTCTAAGGTTTTTTAAATGCTAATTTCTAACTATAACATCCCTGAAACCTATGGTTTTTTCAGTGAATTTCTAAGGTTTTTTAAATGTTTATTTCTAACTAGAACGTAGTAGTCGTGTTTGCAGAGTGGTGCACAAAGGGGACTGGACCTCCAACCAGCGCTCAGGAATTTGACTGCGTTGGACTTACAGGATGTACCAGGAGGGCTACTTGGCCCCCAAAGTCCCTCAGACTTCATCCCCAAACCAGTACTGTGCCAGGAGGCACATTTGCAGAGTGGTGGAGAAAGGTGATCGTGGCCTCCTTAGGGGCCAACTAGCCTACCAGATACCTCCAGTATGCCCCAGATAGTGGGATTGCTGAGAGGTGGAAAGAGGCCATGCCCCCTTTCTCCACTACTCTGCAAACGCGCCTCCTGGCACGCTCTTGGTTGGGGGATGAAGTCTCGTTACCTCCTAAGGGTCCCTGGGGGCCAACTAGCCCTCCTGTTATCTCTAGTAAGCCCCAGACAGCTGGATTGCTGGGACTGGTCTGAGGCAATGCCCTCTTTTTATACCACTCTGCAAACGCACCTCCTGGCGCAATGCTGCTTGGGGGATGAAGTCCACTTTAGTCCTGAGCTCCTCAGGACACAAGAGGACCTCATAGCCCACCAGCAATGCGCCAAGAGGCAGAGTGGTGTAAAAAGGGCATGGCCTTGGACCACTTCTCAGCAATCCCACTTTGTGGGGCTTACTTGAGGTCCCTGGTGGCCTAGTTGGCCCCCAGGGGAACCCTCAGTAGTGAAGGGGAATTAATCCCCCAACGCAGAGCGCGCCAGGAGGGCGAGTTGCCAGTTTCTTTCTTCTTTTTTTATTTTAGGGAGTGGGGCTGTGTGGCCCCCCTTCCCTAGAAACCTTTGGGCCCCGGGGACCCCATCCCCAGGGGCCTGAGCCATTTAAAAAAAAAAAAAATGAAAATGGAGGGGGCGCGAGGCCCCCTTCCTAAGGCCAATTACGGCCCCCGGGACCCATCCCCGGGGCTAGGCCTTTGTTGTTTTGGGTTTTTTTAAAGGGGAGGAGGCCATCTGGCCCCCCTCCCCAGGCCGATTTCGGCCCCGGGGACCCCAACCACAGGGGCATGTCCACTTTTATTCATTTATTTTTAATTATTAAATTTAAAGGAGGGGGCCGCGAGGCCCCCCTCCTGAGGCGATTTTCAGCCCCTGGGACCCCATCTCCTGGGGCTTGGCCATTATTTTAGAATTATTTTTAAAGGAGGGTAGCCACGTGGCCCCCCTCCTGAGGGCTTTTTCGGACCCGGGGATCCCATCCCCTGGGGCTTTGCCTCTTTATTTATTTTAAATTTTATGGGAGGGGCGCCACGTGGCCCCCCTTCCCTTGGCCACTTTTGGCCCCGGGGACCCCACCCCCTGGGCCTGGCCTCATGTTGGAGACCGTGAGGGGAGCCCAATGCCCCCAGTCCCAGCCAGCTCCCTGTCTCCTGCGGGATCCGGCATTGCTTTTGGACAAGGGGAGCTGCAAACATGCAGCTCCCCTTGTCCAAAAGTAATTCTGCTTCGCTTCATGGAAGCAAGAGCATGTTTCCTGCTCTCGCTTCCATGAAGCGAAGTAGGAGTTTGCTCCCGCCCTGTCATTGCAAACTGCAATGGGCACCCCATGACATTGCTGGAGTCAGCCCTGAGGAGTGGCGGTCCCCAGGGCCATGGAAGGCTCCAGGAGCGGCCCCCCTCCCAACTTCAACATAGCCCCGGGGAGGTGGTGGTCCCCGGGGCTGGAGGTCTGCAATGGACCCCCGTATTTAAATAAAGTGTGCCCCCAGGGAGGTGGTGGTCCCCGGGGCAGTGTGGGGGGGCTCGAGCCCCCCACACTTAGCATTAGAAGAAGCCCCAGGGAGGTAGCAGTCCCTGGGGCTTGGGGGGGCCGTGAGGCCACCCGCCCTAAATAAAGTGAAGCCCCGGGGAGGTGGCGGTCCCTGGGGCTGTGGGGGCCACCGTGGGCCCCAGCACCATAATAAAACATTGCTCCCGGGACCTGGCCCACCGGGGGCTTTAAAAGCGCAAGTCTGGCCGAATTCTTTTTTTTTTTAAATGTTTTTTTTGTCCCACGGGGACTTCCTGACCAGGCCTAGGGGGTCAGGGTGTTTCTACCCTGCCCCCTTTTCTTGTTTTTCAATGTTTTTCTCACCTTTTTTCTTGTGACTCTGTACCAAAAACAAGCTTGTGATCGGGAGGGTTCAGCCAATCAGATCTCACAATTCTCAAATATCGATATCTGTAAATGTTTACATTTCTCAAAAACTACTGAACAGATTTACACCATTTAAAGAAAAGCAGGCTTTCTGGACTAAAACCTACGTTTTTGCCAAATTTGGTGTAATTCCGTTCAGCAACTCATGCTGTAGCTGTGTCTAAAGTTTGCTATGGAAATTAACATGGCGAAAACATGTTTTGGGACCCCCCTTTTTTCTGGGCCCCCGCTTGACGAATCACCTTGAAACTTTTAAGACAGGAGCTGACCTTAGTGGGCCATTAGTTTTGATAATTTCATGAAGATTCGTCAAACGGCGCCAAAACTATTGGCAAAAGAAAAAGCAAGAAGTCTTATTATCTTATTATTGGCTGTTGTTTAAGAATATAAATGAAATACAGACATGGATATGTTTTTGAATCTGTGGAGTAAAACACATATGCTGTATCTTATTTGGAAGCAGCATGTTCCTTCTAGAATGTGCTGTGAACTTTTGACCTACTGGTTCCACTGGGTTGCTAGGTACACTGAGCTAAGACTGTATTGGGGGGAAGGGTGTTAAAGAGACAATTTGAGGAGTGATGACAAATGTAAGTAATGGCAAGTTTTAATTTCCAACTCAGGACTATGTAATGAACTGTGTAGTGTTTAAATTTCAGAAAAATGAAGCTAGATATAGGTGTGAACTCCCGTTTTGTTTCGCAATTATTGCGCGATGATTGTGAAACCATCGCGAAAACGCGCCGACAGGAACCTCGTTTTGAGAGAGAGGGAAAGGGTTAACAGATACTAACCATTCGCAAGTGGAGATGCAGTAGTCTAAAATGAAAGACATGATTTAATTTGCTGATTTTCTCATGATGATAGTGTGGAAAGTTGAAGAGCTTGCCATATTAGAGTTGCTTTGTATGAGAGTGGTGTACCATTCTTCAGCTTAGTTTTAACAAATCTTAACAGTGTCAAAACTATGCAGAAAGAGCTAAAACAACAATATAATCTAGGAACTGAATTCACTGGTATGTATATAACTTTGTAATTATTTTGAAAATGTACATTATAAATTAAGATGTATTTGGGAGTTTAATTAAAAGGAGTATAACAGTGATGAGAAAAAACATATCAGATGAATGGTATGTATTAGAGGGTATGTGTTTAAGAGGTTAGTGGTGAATGTTTTGGGAATAAGAGAAAAATTAATTGTGTATTTTATTGAAAAATAACAGTATAGTCTTGTGGAAAGTTGCAATGAGGAACTAAGAATGTTTTAAATGCCTAAACATCATGTGCAGAATAGATACATCTGTCATTTGCATTCTGGGAGTTGTAGTACTTTTAGTAATATTATTAAACAGGAATAGTGAAGTGATAAATAAAAGATGAGAACATGTTGTCTGCCTGTATATGAATTAGAAAGAAGTAATACTTATTAGGTATGTATTGGGCAGTGTTTGTCAATGTGTTTTTTAACTTATATGACCACTTTGCATATGCTTAGATGATGAGATATGGTTTTTGTGCTTGCACATAGTTATATTTACAGTGGGACTTTTGAGTTTGCTTAAAGATGCAGAGAGGTATATATTTTGGGAAAGATGGCTTAAAGGTATACATCTATAAAAAAAAACACATATATGTTCACATGGTGATCTATGTTCAGTAAGGCTGCTGAAACTTTAATATATATGGTGAGGGTAGTGTTTTTCTTTAAACATGCTTTGTTTAAAATTGAGAACGATTAATAGTGGAGAATGCCTCAAATTCATGTGCTGGCTTCATTTTGAGTGTAGCTTTTTTTTTAGATATGCTGAATATATGTTTTAGAAGCATAAAAAGTATTTTAGAAATGATGTTGGTATCTCATTCGCAAAAGGTTTTGTGCTTTGAAAAATTTCAAAATGTTGTTTTCCAATTTAGAAACTTACTGATGCATGTGCATGCTCAGTAACAAATCAAGGTATGTTTCTAGAGGGCCATGTGTGCAATTATATATCAAGCGTGATACCTAGATTTCACTCACACATAGCTCATAAGAAAAGCATGTATACAGTAAAGTAGGTAGTTTGATACTGACAGAAAGAGATAACCAATGAGTCAGAGATATAGTGACAACTGTTATGTATCCTACAACAATGAAAGTACTTTCTCAGTCAGACAGGCAGTATTCAGGTACTCGTGGAATCACTGAGTCACTACTTAGGCAGTCATCAAATCAGTGATTCACTATCCATGGAGTTATTCTATTATCCAGAAACTACACATGTACTCATGCAATCAGGCAGGCAGAAATGATGTAGTCATTGAAATATGCAGGCACCACGTATTCATTCATCTAATCACCTAGTTACTAACTATTGACTTACGCAATTAACAAGGCTGTAACTATGCAATCATTATAACATTTGCGCAGAACCTATGCAGCCATCTAAACACCCACTTACAACCCATTCAGTCTTGAAATACTGAGGCACACGTGTGCACTGATGAAGTACTTGGACTCTACTCACGCCCTCATGTAATTAAGTAGAGAGTACAATTGTAATAAACCTATCACTCATCCAGTACCTATGCAGTCATTTAATTACTGATCCAATAGTCTTGCACTAATACAATTATCCCAGCAGTATATTTACTTTCATCCAATCTCTCAAGCTTTAACAATGGAATCATGCTGTCACTCAGACACTAGTCATGCACTCATCTAATTAGGTAGTCACAACTGATGCACTTATTCAGTTCTCCAGGCACTACCCATGTAGTTATGTAAACATTCAGGCACTACCTGTTCAGTCAACCAAAAAGAAATGGGCAGTAACCAGTCCCTGAAACGCTATTCATCCACTCATCCATTAGGCTAGATTCTATGCATGGGTTTAAACCATCATCTATATACTATGTATGTACTCTTGCAATTATCCAGGTACTAGAGTTGAACTCATTTAATCATCCTCTATGCATGTATTGAAATATTAAAGCATTAGTCACGCACTTGTCTAATAATTCAGGGTCTACTCATCTACTCATCCAAACTCCCAGATTTTAAGGGTATATTCATTCAAACATGCATGCAGTAAGTATGCAGATATGGAATGACTCATGGAGTTATGACATAGTCAGGGAATCTTCTAGGCACTGCTTGTATCCTCAGGGAATCACCTAGGTACTACTTATGCACTCATTCAATCATCCAGAGAGGATTGATGAATTCAACCACAAACCCATGTATTTACTGAGGAATATGCAGTCTTTAGACAATATGAGTGATAGATTTACTACAATGGTACTCTCTACGTAATTACATGAGTGCATGAGTAAAGTCTGAGTGTTTCATTAGTGCACTTGTGTGCCTCAGTTTTTCAATGATTGCAAGGGTTGTAAGTGGGTGTTTAGATGGCTGCACAGGTTCTGCGCAAATGTTATAATTATTGTTTAGTTACAGCCTTGTAAATTTAGTGTTACGTTTAAAAAAGTGTAGAAGAAGGAGAAATGCAGTGAAACAGAAAGAACGAGTTGAGAGAGTAGTTGATAAGGCCTTTGCTTTGAAGAGGAAGCTTTTCATTTTGATTCTAAATATAATGAAGACTCTTGACAAATTAGTGTTGTACATGAGGAGACAAAACCAGAAGAAAAGATTAGTGAATAGAAGTAACTGTTGTACAGTTTTTAGTGGACAATGGATACATACTTCTTGTACAGAGGCTTTCTTTAATGAAGAAAGCTATCTCCAGGATAAAAAATTAATTCATGCTATTGATTAAAGAGGATAATGTTATGAAATACAGAATGGCAGTCCCATAGCAAAAGAGGTGATGGTACTTGTAAATGTAGAAGACGTTATTGCAGAAGAGGTACAAGGAAGGCATAGTCAGGGTATTCTATACAAATGGAATTGTAGTAGTGTTTCTAGTATTAGACAGCAATCCATTGCTATATTAAGAAAATTCCTTCGTATCTTTCCAAGGTGAAGTTTAAAACACAAAATAAGTTATACCACTCAACAATGTGAACTTTAGGTCGGAGGCTATAATATGTGAAAACTCCTGCTTTATGTTTACTAGAAATAAATAGAGCACTTTTGCATGGTAGTGTGGCAGACATAGAAAAGGTTTGTGGTGATGTGCAGTTTCGTTACTTTGGTTCCGAGCAGGATTCTAGGGAAAATGATGAGTTGTTAAGAGGAGGAGTTGCAGAATAACACACATATATTACAGTTGATAGTTTTAAAAAAGAGATTACAAAATTTAACACAGTGTTCTGCAAAAAAGCAGAGTATGTTTGTGTATGTTGTTAATTCACTTACTAGAAGATTTAAACACAGACTGTTGACTTTTATTTAAAAAGTGAAAAGTAAATTATAATAACTGCCAAAAGTTACCTGTGTATTTATTTGTAGAGGGACAGTTTGACCTGTCTACACAGCAAGTTATATGTAAGTAGTGTTACAATAAATTGGAAGATAAAATGAATAACACATAGATATTAGATACCCATTTCGTAAGATAATAAAATGCCTGCTAACGTAGAAAAACTATGAAGAGCTAAAAATAAAAAAAACACTATTTATTATTCTTTCCAGCATTGCAAAGGGACATTATGGACTACTCTCCAGAACTCACTACAACTCCACAATCCATGCAGTATTATGCCATAGGGAAAACTGGGGAGACAAATCTTGAACTTGAGATTGGACTTTTGAATGGACTCTCTGCTTCGGTGTTGTTGTGCTGCTATTGAAGTCAAGGGTCCTTCAGCTTTGCGTTGCCTTCTTGCTGCTCACTATGAATTCCTCTTATGAAATGTGAAACAAATATAAAAGGAGGAAAAAATACCATGTGTAATTTTTGGCAGCATTGTGAATAGCTGTAACACACTGCTCACCAGCTGTTATAACAACACTACAGTCCATGCAATACGCGGCATTCTTGAAAACTCTGGAGTCATATCTGTTGTAGTAGTTTGTACCTCTGAAGAGACTTTCTGGCCAGGAATTGTTGCTGCTGCCACTGATGTAGATGGTCCTCCAGCTTCCCTCTGCTTGATGGGCAATTGTAGACATTTTCTCCGATATGTTTCAAGATGATATAACATCAACGTTGTCCCACATGAGTCCAAAAAAAGACTCCAGTCAAAATCTACCACCTGTTCACGATAAACTTCTGGGAAAGAAGATTCAAGAAGGAGTGGGTATATATTTCCTATTCATTTTACTGAATAGTAAATTATCCAATGATATTCCTTCCTTTCACGGTCATGTGATGTTTTGAGATTGTGCATTGCACTAGTTTGGCAGCAGTTTTTAATTCCTCATGAGTTTGGGTGACAATGAGTAGTTTGATGGGTGTTTGGTAGTTATATTCTGTTTGTGAGTTTAGATGTTGAGTTATTTTTTAAAACTGTTCTTTTTCATAAATGTGTTGTTAAAATAAATTTAAACCAATATGTTACTAAACGGATAGACTCAACCTTTGTGTAAAATATGTCTATATATCTATTTTTCACTTTGTTTTTTGTATTTGTGACTACTGATGATGTTGCAACCTCTGGTGTTGCTGTGAAAAAGGAAAATGCATATTTGAATTAGGTATTTCGAAAAATGAATACAAAGGGAAAAGTTAAATTAGTATCTTACTGAATAGCTACACTTAAACATTATGTAAAATATGTCTATATATGTGTTTTTACACTTTGTTAAAAACACCCAGTATTCACAGTCTGTCTTTGGTAATGGCACTCATAGAATCATGCAGGCACTACCTGTGCAATCATCAAGGACATCCTTTCTCCATCACTCTTAAACGGGCCTACTGGCATCATTGATGTCGTCAGTGATGTCACTGCCCATGTCATGAGTGATGTAATATGTGAGGTCATAAGCAGTGCTTTGCGGGGTGTGAGTTATAGTTAGCTCAGCTTACTATAACTGCTGAATTTCTCTGGTTTTGTGTGAGTGAACTATCAGCCTAACTATAATGTCCCTGTAACCTTTGATTTTTTCAGTGAATGTTATAGGTTACACTGAAAAGGTTTTGCACTGTGTTATAGAGATATTAAGGGAGTTGTACATTATACAGTCATTTAGATAGTAATGTGTTTAGTCTGCTGGTTAAAATCCATTTTGCAGTTATAATTTTTGAATGTGGTGGTGGCTATTTAATGTCGGCATTTGTTTTGTCATTTCGTGATGTATTCGTGGCAATTACAGCTACCGATATCATCTCGACCCCCGGTGTCACTGCAAAAACAAAAAATCGGTTTAAATGATTGTTTTTATACAAACTCCCTACAAAATATGACTTTTACCAGTGCAGTAATAAACCACTAGTGTTTAAAATACTGTAAAATGTGTGCATATATTTGCTATACACTTCTTAAAAAGGCACGATCGTCGCGGTTACCGAAGTCATCGTGACTCTTGGGGTCATCGCGAAAACAGGAATTAGGGTTCAAACACACTTTTTTTAAAAGTTACTACAAATATATGTGTACAAACATGTTCCGTAAGATAATATTGTGTGTTTTGTAATAGTTAGAATACATTTTTTAAGTTATAATTTTTTAATGTGGTGGTGGTAGTTGAATGTTTGCCTTTGTTTTGCGATTTTGCGATGTGATTGCAATCATCGCGACATCATCGCGAGTTTCAAAAATTCCCCCCAAAAATCAGTTAACAAGAAAATGAACAACATTTTGGGCTCTTGGGTGGCTCTGACAACAGCCTTTGTGTTGAGAGTGTGTATAAGACAGCTACATATAAGACTGTACGCAAAGTTTCAGGTTGCCTAAAAACACCCTGTTCCCTTCTTCTGTAAAGTGAACTCCATCACCTCTGTATATTCCATGCATGTCAAAACGCAGGTTGTTGTTGTAGATAGAGCAGAAACTGTTTTATTAACATGTTTCCTGGCTTTGTCAATCTGTGGACAGAATTGATTTGACCACTGCCTTTTCTGTCTTTAGCATGTATTAGAGTACACCAAGATAGTGGTAGGGAACCGCTACATCAATTCTGCAAAGTTATCCTTCATTAGGATTTCCAGCTCTACCCCAGTCAATGTGCCTAGGTCATTGTCACCAATGTGCACAATCATAAGGTGAAGAGTTTGAAAATCCACAATGGTTTTAACCAAAGCGAGCAGCTGATGAAACTTTACCCCTCTCTGGCCAAACCAACTAATCTCCACATTTGGCAAACACTAGTCTTTGTCAATATCTTTGTTTTTTGCAGCCTCTTTAGGCCAATAGACATAGCTGTGGCCCACAATCCACACTCTAAGCATTTTGTAGGAAGGAGGAGTAGCACAAAGGACAGGTCTGCAGCTGATTATCACAGTTGGCTCTATGAACGACAGTGAAAATGCATGTGTGCTGATATTTTGAAAAAAACTCAGAATTTGATTGGATGAAGGGAAATGAATAGTAAACAGATGTTTAATTTTCTATGGTAAATAGAAAAACATGTAATAGAGAGTTGGATATGCTTTACAGTATGTGCAGTAAATCACACCTGCCGCAGATACTTTTTTTTTTAAACAACTTTATTGGCATTTTTATATTGTTCATGCATACATTATCAGGAATATTCCATTCAGTTTCTGTACATCAGAGAATACTTGATTGCCTTCAATACCACATTCTATTATACAATACAGACTGTTCTTGCCGCACCATTGCCTCTTTGCTGCTTGGGGGACATCGCTTTCTATCCTGCTGGGCCCTGGTGGGACAGGAGTCCCAGGGTTCCTCTACTTCAGCGCCGTTACTCCAAGTGAGGAGCTGAACATCACTACAGGGGACTACGAGTCCCAGCATCCCTTGCTCCCGCCACAGGTGCCGCGAGTGAGGGGGAGGCGCTGGTCATCGCGCTTATAGCGCTGCCTCTCCCCCCGCAGCACCGGAGACTGTTCTTGCCGCACCATTGCCTCTTTGCTGCTTGGGGGACATCGCTTTCTATCCTGCTGGGCCCTGGTGGGACAGGAGTCCCAGGGTTCCTCTACTTCAGCGCCATTAGTCCAAGTAAGGAGCTGAACATCACTACAGGGGACTACTAGTCCCAGTATCCCTTGCTCCCACCACAGGTGCCGCAAGTGAGGGGGAGGCGCTGGTCATCGCACTTATAGTGCTGCCTCTCCCCCCGCGGCGCGGGATACTGTTCTTGCCGCACCATTGCCTCTTTGCTGCTTGGGGGATATCGCTTTCTATCCTGCTGGGCCCTGGTGGGACAGGAGTCACAGGGTTCCTCTACTTCAGCGCCGTTAGTCCAAGTGAGGAGCTGAACATCACTACAGGGGACTACTTGTCCCAGCATTCCTTGCTCCCGCCACAGGTGCCGCGAGTGAGGGGGAGGCACTGGTCATTGTGCTTATAGCGCTGCCTCTCCCCCCGCGGCACGGGAGACTGTTCTTGCCACACCATTGCCTCTTTGCTGCTTGGGGGACATCGCTTTCTATCCTGCTGGGCCCTGGTGGGACAGGAGTCCCAGGGTTCCTCTACTTCAGCGCCGTTAGTCCAAGTGAGGAGCTGAACATCACTACAGGGGACTACTAGTCCCAGCATCCCTTGCTCCCGCCACAGGTGCCGCGAGTGAGGGTGAGGCGCTGGTCATCGCGCTTATAGCGCTGACTCTCCCCCCACGGCGCGGGAGACTGTTCTTGCCGCACCATTGCCTCTTTGCTGCTTGGGGGACATCGCTTTCTATCCTGATGGGCCCTGGTGGGACAGGAGTCCCAGGGTTCCTCTACTTCAGCGCCGTTAGTCCAAGTGAGGAGCTGAACATCACTACAGGGGACTACTAGTCCCAGCATCCCTTGCTCCTGCCACAGGTGCTGCGAGTGAGGGGGGAGGTGCTGGTCATCGCGCTTATAGCACTGCCTCTCCCCCCGCGGCGCGGGAGACTGTTGTTGCCGCACCATTGCCTCTTTGCTGCTTGGGGGACCTCGCTTTCTATCCTGCTGGGCCCTGGTGGGACAGGAGTCCCAGGGTTCCTCTACTTCAGCGCCGTTAGTCCAAGTAAGGAGCTGAACATCACTACAGGGGACTACTAATCCCAGCATCCCTTGCTCCCGCCACAGGTGCCGCGAGTGAGGGGTAGGCGCTGGTCATCGCGCTTATAGCGCTGCCACTCCCCCCGCGGCGCGGGAGACTGTTCTTGCCGCACCATTGCCTCTTTGCTGCTTGGGGGACATCGCTTTCTATCCTGCTGGGCCCTGGTGGGACAGGAGTCCCAGGGTTCCTCTACTTCAGCGCCGTTAGTCCAAGTGAGGAGCTGAACATCACTACAGGGGACTACTAGTCCCAGCATCCCTTGCTCCTGCCACAGGTGCCACGAGTGAGGGGGAGGCACTGGTCATCGTGCTTATAGCGCTGCCTCTCCCCCGCGGTGTGGGACGTGTGCAGGCCACGCCCGGGCAAAGCCCGGGCCAAGGGCGGGCCCGTCCTTGCCCGTCAGGGGCCGGAAGAGGCTGGGCTGGGCCTATCCCCTTGGCTCGTCATTGGAGATCATTGTTGCACTAGGAATTGTGCGCTGCTACCCCTGAAGACAAAGGTAGGGAGGCGCTGGACCTCATTTGGCCTTTCAACATTTAAATACTACTCAATTGTACTGCTGGGGAAGTTGCACGCTGACTGGGGCAAATAGTTTAGGTACAACAGTGCGTACAAGGATTTGTAAGGACACGTACCCCTTCTGTTACCCTGAAAACTGATTACCGAGGGCCAAATGAATAAAAGAAAGATCTCTAAAGAAAAACAAGGGCCTGGACATGTTGGGACCTTGGATTCCTTCTTAACGAGGGCCGAATCTGTTCTGGCTCATGAAATTGAACTAACCGAGAGAAGGCTTTCTTTGGACACATTGATTATGCATAAGCGTTCTTCTTTAGGTGGAGGGACTCTAGCCACTGACCAATTGAATTCGGGCCAATTAATAGGTGAACCGAGTTCTGCCATACCCCCAGCGGTGAATCTATCTCCATCTACCAACACCTTAGATGAACACTGCAATACAACTCAGGAGCAATCAACGAGCAATCAAGTGGAACATAACTATCCAGATGCGAAATCAAAAAAAGAAAGGGAGGTGGCCCCTTAAAACAAAAAACATTAAAACGGGTTTGTAAAGAGAAAGACACTGGGCGCAAGAGATTGGAAACATGACTTTCACTACAACTAAGATCTACTAGATCTACCAGCTAAAATGAAATTAACAATCAACCAGCTTTGGGGGTTGATCATGCTTGTGACTCTGACCTAATGAAAAGATTAGAGACTATGATGACTGTATTACTAAACCCTATACTGTACAAATTGTCCCAAATAGAGGAAAAACTATCTTCTTTTGAGGCCTCTCATCTCTTAAGTCAGTCCCCCCCTAATACTACTGTGCTAACAGATGTAGCTAGACCCAATCCTTAACTAGGTATGGTCCCCCCACGATGTCTGATAGGCCAAATGTAACTACTGATAGCATGGGAAGTCGTGACCTACAACAAACAACGGGGCTTCCTATTGCTTTGCCTGGCTCTGTCCGTGATTCTGCTAAAAAGTTGAGAGCCAATGCACACAAAAATAACTGTAGGACACAGGCACAGACACAATGTAATTGTGAGAATATTGGTTGTACAAGGTTACATGGTGAACCTCAATTATCTACTTCCCCTATTGTTACACACCCACATCCACACGTTACCCCATCCATCCCTACTACTTTTTGGGAGGAAAGGTCACAACCATCTTCCCTGGGGAGGGGAGCTTCTAAGCATCAAGTAGAAAGTGGGAAAACCCAAGGCAAGATTGGATCTCCCTCCAGCTGCTTGTCCGTATCTTATAGTTTTAGTTAAGGTCCCAGAATTGAAACCAAATACGATAGAAAACACGGAGCAGTTAATAAATAAAGTCCAGCATTGGCTATCCAATCGTCTAGGTGAAAACTCTAATGCCTACAAAAATATTATTATGGATAGGAGGGTTACTTGGGTAGGAAGAGCACCCAAAACTATTAATGGTGACTGCATTATAGTGAACTTTGACAACCACCATATAGTGGGTGAATTACTATCTGCTCTGCCAAATATGCCATCATTTCATTCTGAAATCTTTGTCCTACCATTGGGTTTCTTTTATAAACCCCATTTTTCATCTCAGCCCTCTATTTCTAGATCACATGTTACTTGGAGGCCATCCCGTCACCCGTTTAACCAACCCCTTTCTCCCTTAGTCTCACCGTTTCTTTTAAGGAATAGATTTTCTGCATTAGAAGGCCTCTCTGCATGTGACTGGATCCTCAGATTATATTACCTAGTGGGGATGGTGTTTTAGATCTACAAAAGGGGTTTCCCTCGCACACTGCTCCTCCTATGATCCCTGAAGTGTCATTAGCCAGGCAGCAAGACAGTCTAAATTTCCCCCAGAGACCGCTACCTCGAGAGAATCTCTCAGGATCTATAGCGGCCATGTCTTGGAACATCGCCGGTTATAACCAAAAAAGGTCTAATACAGAATGGCTATCTTTGTTGACATCTAGTGATATAGTGTGCCTTCAAGAGACTTGGGAAATAGATCCAATACATTTGAATGGGTACCATTCCTTTCACTCTTCTGCTGTACCGTCACCTGCTGGACGGGCTACGGGTGGTTTACTGACCCTACTTTCTAATGCTATTCCTTTTAAAGTGAAGTTATTTTTGAACACGTCACCTTATTACCATATTATTTTAATTGAATACTGTGTGGATTATTGTTGGCTCCTTATTAACTTTTATAACAATAATTTTGGAAGCAATCAAGCAGTGGTGTTGGCCCCTTTGGAAAGAGACATTAATGACTTACAAGATAAATGTACCAAACCCTGCAATATAATTCGGCTTGGGGATTTCAACATTCACCCATGTGATAAGATTAATACGTTAGCATGTGGAATACAGGATGATGATGGGGAGAGTGTCCCTCATTTCTGTCACACGGATTATGGTAATGCCTTAAACAGATTATTAACTATAAATAATCTTGTATTTTTAAATGTTTCCGAAGTTTTAACCGGTCAGTTAGAATTTACTTTTTTAAACCATTTTGCCTCTTCTACCCTTGACTATGTTTTGGTCTCTGATTCAATAAGTGGCCTTTTCTCTCATTTTGAGATTGTGTTTTACCGATTTAGTGACCACGCTGCAATAACTTTTTTTATCCCGTCGGTAAAGAAAAATGATTGTGCTTTTAAACTCCCCATAAATCCTGTAATTGCAAGAGAGAACGGCATTGTTTTAAAGTGGGAAAAGGTGGACTCTGGGAGATTTTTGACCAATTTAGTCTCCAACCGATTTGGGGAGATAATATTCTGTTTAGATTCAGTTTTACATGACAGCACGGTTTCGGATTTTGAGTTAATCTTATCTGATGTTAAAAATAACTTAACCCGTGTTATACGTAATGGCCGGCGTAAAAAATATAGGGGCATATTAGCAAGACCCACGTTAAAATTATCGCAGTTTTAGCGGCAGGAAACTGCCGCTAAAACGGCGATAATGGGCTTGCTAATATGCGTTATAGAATTCCAATAGAAGCCCAGGTTAGATGTGCAGGACATCTAACCTGGGCTTCTATTGAATTCCATAACGCATATTAGCAAGCCCATTATCGCCGTTTTAGCGGCAGTTTCCTGCCGCTAAAACGGCGATAATTTTAACGTGGGTCTTGCTAATATGCCCCATAGTTGGTTTGATGACGACTGTGATAAAACACTAAAGAGTCTACACATAGCCTTGAAGTCCAAACCTCGCAATC
Source organism: Calotriton arnoldi (assembly GCA_963921515.1). Lineage (NCBI taxonomy): Eukaryota > Metazoa > Chordata > Amphibia > Caudata > Salamandridae > Calotriton > Calotriton arnoldi. The sequence continues at coordinate 66,734 of CAWUFW010014967.1, forward strand.
AATTATTGGTTAAATGTTTGCGCCAAGCCTATAAAAAAGCAAGGATCACTAGGCTAAAAATCTTAAAGGAACAATGGTGGGAAAATCTGCAGAAGGCTGCTATATTAAAAAGCTCGCAAGCATTTTGGTCTCTGATTAATGCACCATTCCTAAAAGATGAGCAGGCCATGACCACAGATACGAATGTTGAACAGGAGGAATGGGTGACCCACTTTGAAGGTCTTTTTGGAGCTGACGATATGACAATTCCTCAATCCTCTACCCAAATGTTTGTGAGAAATGAGGCTGCTGCTAGTTTTACACTTGCAGAAACAAAGCATGCTTTAAACCAATGCAAACGGGCAAAGGCTCCGGGACCAGACGGAGTCCCTTTTGACTTATTTTTAGAGAATCAAGATCTTTGGGCTCTGCTTTTAACAAATGTTTTTAATAAAATTGCCCAATCAGGTGCACCCCCATCGTGGAAGACAACTGTAATCGTTCCCATATATAAAAAGGGGGATAGGTCGATTCCGAAAAACTATAGACCTATCTCCTTGATAGATTCTACTGCAAAATTAATGGGTCGATTGATTTTAAACAGACTAGAGGATTGGGCCCTAGAAAAGAATATTATCATTCCATGTCAGTTCGGCTTTAGAAAAGGGAAAGGCACTGTGGACCAGTGTCTGAACCTGAACCTGAGCCTAATTATAGCAAAATACACGGCTGCAAAAAAAGGTAATCTCCATTTAGCCTTCATGGATCTGTCTGCAGCCTTTGACTGCGTGGCACAGCCTAGGCTGTGGCAGATCATGCAGGCAATGGGGATTGACCTGAATATCATTAATATTATTCGTGATTTGTATTCAGGTGCCTCAGCCTGTGTCCGCTATGGAAGGGATGGTGAGTGCACCAGGTCTTTTAAAATTGCAAGAGGTGTGAGGCAGGGGTGTGTTCTCGCCCCGTTCTTATTTGCACTCTACACCAATGGTGTAGAATCTGCACTGCTGGGATCTACTCCGGATGTTCCCTATATTAACTCAGCACAGGTACCAATACTACTATATGCGGACGATGCAGTGCTTTTAGCTCGTACTAGTAATGCACTGCGTCGCCTAGTGCTGGAATATACGCAGTTTATGAACAACCTAGATATGAAAGTTAATTATTCAAAGTCTTTTATCCTAGTAGCAGGCACAAAACAGCGAAAACACCCGCAAATTATTACTGAAGGGGGAAAATTGGGAGTTGTCGATTCTTTTAATTATTTAGGGATTATGTTTGACTCTCAAACTAATTGGCAAAAAATGATTGTTAACAGAGGGACTCAGATGGAAAAGAATATTGGGGCCCTAACTAAATTCATTAAAAAAACTGGATTAAAACCGATAGACTTAATAAAAACAGTGTACCAAGCTAAGACTGTATCTGCTGCCACTTATGGAGCAGCTGTTTGGGGAACGAGAGATTGTACGAAACTGCAGATTATTGAAGATAACTTTTTTAAAAGGGTCCTTTCACTACCGAAGTCATGTGCCAACTATAAGTGCCACATGGAACTGAGAGCCGCTTATATTACCGATAAAATTTTAATGGCGCCGATTCTAATGTGGCACTCAGTATGGCGAAAGGAGACCCTTGCTTTGACAAGAGACATTATAAAGGATGTTTTGAAATTAGATGGGGTTGGTAACATTACTTGGTTAACTTATGTTGAATCCACATTGAAAGCAGTTGGGCTACATCACCTTTTTTTAGATCCTACAACTTGTTGTTCTATCTCTAAAATTGATTTAAAATCTAATTTGCTATCTAATCTACATTTAAGAAGGGAGACTAAATATATCAATTTGTCGACAGTTAAAACATACCTGGCTTCCCCTAATATAATGCAAATGGATATAAACACAGCATATTTATCTTCCGTCACTAATTTACAACACAGGTATATCTTGGTGAGATTTTGTTTAAATTATATTCCTCTTATGTTGGGCTTTCCCTGTAACATTTACGTTGTCTCTGACCTCCCATTTTGTTCCTGTGATGAGCAATCTGTACAGAATGATATACACTTTTTGTTCTTTTGTAAATTTTATTGTGATGTAAGGAAACGGTTTATTATCCCCATTATGCGTAAAATGAACTTCAAACAGTGTTGTGTAGCCCTCTATTATCTGCAGTTATTACCTGACCCTTTTATCTGCTTCTCTTTGGCGTCCTTATTGTTATCTGCACTAAAAAAGAGACGAACAATATGCTAAAATTTATATCCCCTAAAAGAGAATAATTTACTCTATTTTTTAAATAATTATGAATTGTACTTTTAATGTAATAATTTTTTACAACCAATTATATTTTATCTTTACTGTAATGATGTGGAATGTTTTTTAATTGTAGTATACTTTTTACGCCTATATTGTATTGGCGAAATAAAGTTATTCTGACTGACTGACTGATATACAATACAGAGTATTACATGGTCATTTAATCCTGCTTTGTTAGACTATCCCTGTACTACATTTCCTTAGACATTATCCCTTTATGCTTATATCCGTATGATTTTAATGCAAGCGAACATTATCTCTTAACTCCCCCCTTGTGAATGTCTATACCGCCTCTTGTGTAAGTATGTTGTCTAGTCTTGTCCAACTGGAACTAAACGTGTGCCTTGTATGTTTCCTTAGCTCTATGGTCCTCATCTCTATCTACTCCTCAGGGGGGGCCCTTAAGTCAGTAATCATTGCCGTCCATGCTTGGATATCATCTTCTACCTTGTCATCCCTGCGAACTTGCTACATCCTAACTTTCTCTGCTGTTGCCCATTCGCACATATCCTTCAACCATCTTTTGCATTTCGGGGTCGTCGAACTCAACCTTTCAATCGCATCAGGGGCACTCACTGGACTGTTCTGGATATATTTTGCTCAATACTTTGGGAGTGAGATAAGCCTGATGCACAAAATTATATTGGATTAGTTTAAATTGAGCGTTAGAGCTCACCAATTTAACCCCATTATGTATTCTGCCCCATTATTTTGCAGACATGTGTTCTCCTGTCATCTCATCCCATCTCGCCTGAATGGGGAGTATTCCCCTTGGCTAATCATTTCATAGCGCATGGTATAGGTGAGTTATCAAATGTCAACCTTGGGTCATATATAGCATTACTTGCAATGTTTTGGTTATGGGGAGGCTCCTCAGGGAAGGACGGCCAGAGCTCGTTAGTCACACGGGAAATCCTTACATATTGCAAAAATTGTCCTCCGCCCAGATCAAAGGAGACCTGCGCACAATCCGTCGTCACAAACTGGCCATTATGGTACAGATCCCCCATCATAAGGCATCCCCCATTCTTCCATTTTCGCACTGACATTGAGTCAGCAATCTTGGTAAACGGTGGTATCACCCATAGATACATATCCGGTGCGTATGGTGCATGTCTCACCACTTTTCTTACTGTGGCCTCCCATACCTTGGCTACATGCCTGACGATGTAAGGGGAATCTCTGGGGGCCCCTTTGCCTCGCATTAGTAGTTCCGGCAAGGACCTTCCCCCATGCGTCCCCTCGAAGAGTCTTTTTTCCCAGTTATCCTGATCATCCATCCAGTGAATTGCGTGCTGCAGCTGTGCAGCCATATAGTAAAATTCAATACATGGGACCTCTACCCTGCCCTATTGCCAAGATCTCTGTAACGTTGATAGGCTAATGCGTTTATGCCTGGAGCCCCACAGAAGGTCCGTCATCAAATGTCTAGCATTTTGAAATAACTAGCCAGGACTTTATATAGTGAATTTTGTTATGCATAAAGGCACCTTGGTAGAATGATCATCTTGGTGATCGTAACCCTTCCCATAAGGGATAAGGGTAAGTCCTTCCAAAAACGTATGGAGCCACGAATCCCATCCACAACCTTCCCTATATTAAGTTCCAGGAATCTTTCGGCCATATGTGCCAGCTTAATCCCCAAATATCTAGGAACCAAGGACGTCCAGGTTAGCCCCACCTCAGGAAGCTGGTCAATCAGGTGGGTAGCTAATCTCCCGAGTGGCAATCATTTAGACTTCTCCTGGTTAGTTCGGAGACCCGACACGATGCCTAAGTCCCTCAGGACCTCTAAGAGGACAGGCACCGAACTAGCTGGTTGCCGGCTATACACCAACGTGTCATTGGCGTAGAGGGAGACCACATGATTGGTGGTGCCCACCTTAATCCCCCTTGCACTTAGCCGATCCCTGACCGCTGCTGCCAGTGGCTCCATAACCATTGCAAATATAAGAGGTGACAGGGGGCATCCCTGTCTGGTGCCCCGTTCAAAGGAGAACACCTCTGATATTCTGCCCCCTACTCCGATCCTGGCCCAAGGAGATGTATACAGTAACTGTGTCCATTTGAGAAAGATCTGTCCCACTCCCATTTTTTGTAATACTGCCCACGCATAAGGCCAGGCCACAGAATCAAACGCTTGCTCTATATCTAGGAAAGTTAAGGCATGGTCCTCCTCCGCCAGGCCCGGGTTGTGCCAAACATGTGCTAGCTGCCTTAGATTGAAAGTGGTGCAATGTTGTTGTATGAAACCGGCCAGATCCGGATGGATCAGATGTGCCATATGAGGGAGAAGTGTACTCGCCAGGATACCAATCAGTAATTTTGCGTCTAAATTTAACAGCGATATGGGCTTATGAGTTCGGTAACTGGGGATCCCTATCTTGTTTCAGGATCATTATTACCAAAGCCTCTTGCATGGAGGCCGGTAAGCTTTGCGCCTGTAGTGCTTTGTTATAAGCCTCCAGCAGCCGGTCAACCAGTATGGGTGCAAAGTGTTGGTAAAACTCTGCCTGGAAGCCATAATTTCCCAGGGATTTTCCGGCTTTCAAACGTTTAATAGCACCCATTATCTCCTCTTTTGTAATTGGGGGCACTAACATCTCCTCAGCCTCCTGGTCCAGATGGGGTAACTCCACTGAGGACAAGAACTCGTTTATGGCCTCTTGCTGAGGTTCAGCATGCTTCCTATAGACATTGGCCAGGTGTTTAGTAAGTATACCAATTATCGCTCCTTGTGTCTGTTCCAGTTTCCCGTCGCTATCCTGAGGCTGCAAGATCGGTACCGTGATTGTTTCCTTTTTAGTAACCTGGCTAACATGGCCCCAGATTTGTCCCCTCACGATGTAGGCACTGCCTATAAACATGTAGTCGTATTTTTCTAGGCGCTTCCATGACTCTAGCAGTTCAGCTCGAGCTTCGCACCAGTCACTCCTTTTCTGTGGGGAAATGTGTAACTCCGCCTCAAGTTTGACCAGCCTATGCTCCAGGGTATCTTTTCAGTTGCTGTCTTACCCCATATGTCGTGTGCACACAGACCCCTCTAAGATCCACATTCATGGCGTCCCACTCCCATGCTCTACTCGAGGCCGAATCCCAGTTTTCCTCAAAGTATTTAACCAGAACAGTCGACACTGCCGCAGCAAAGGGGGTGTCCGATAGTGCCTCTGCCCTGAGCCGCCACATAGGGATTGCCGGTTTAGGTCTGTGGCCCTCAAAGCTGAGCAAGACCGGCGAACGGTCAGAGATATACCTTGCTTGGTATGTTATCCCCTTTACTTCCATGGTCAGCTCATGTAAGATGAAATAATAGTCTAGACTGCTAAACGTATTGGTTGCTGGCGTGTGGCATGAGAATGTTCTCTGTCCAGGGTTACGCACTCTCCAGACATCTGTGAGTTGCATACCCTGCAAAATATCTTTCAGTGTCTCGGTCATGTGTGGTTTGGTGTATAGTCGGGGAGGCTCATGATCTAAATTCCCATCTGGGACACAATTAACATCCCCCATCATTAATGGTGCCGCCCCTAGGTATGGCGTCGCTGCCACCATAATGGAAGGGAAAAAATTGGGACAGTCGACATTGAGAGCGTATACATTTATAATACACAGTCCCTCCCCTCCAAGGTCCCATGCAGGATCACATACCTCCCCTCTGAATCCACCAGGTGATGCAAATGTTGGAAGGGGACACCGGGTGCCACCCATATAAGAGCACCTCTAGCAAATCCTGAATATGAAGTAGCATTTAGCTGTCCCCTCCACCAACGACTAAGACATGGAATACCTGCTGCAGTTACTTATGTAACTAGTATGGTCCTTCTGGAATGTGTTGTGAACTTGTGACCTACTTGTTCTAGTGGGTTTCTAATTCTATGGAGAATCTGCAGAGGGTGTATTGGGGAAAGGGTGTTAAAGAAACAGGTATTAATTGTTATAAATTCGAGAGGCTTAGGTTCATTGTCTTATAAGGTAGGTAAGATTCCCTGGTAGGTAAGATTACCTAGTGAGGATGTTCCAAGAAAAAATAGTGATAGAAATATTAAAATATTAAGGTAAGTAGGTTTTCTGACTTCCATTTTTTTCGCGAATTCATCGCGATTACACCACAGTTATTGACACAAAGGCATGCTACCTCCAAACGGGAGTGAAAGGGTTAATAGACAGTAACCATTCAGAAATGCAGTTACAAGACTGAAATATGAAAGGATTTTTTTATTTGATGACTTTTGCAATATCAGGCAATGCAAAGTTCAGAAAGTTGCCATTTATAGTTGCTTTGTATGAGAGTGTTGTGCCATTCTTTTGCTAAGTTTTTACAGACACTCAGAATATTGCATCTACCTAATGAGAGAAAAAAAGCGATTTTTACCAATGAACTCAATCCTCTGGTATGTTAATTACATTTTTTAAGTCATAAATATGATTAATAAGGTATATAATTATGTCATATTGGGATAAAAGATATTGAAATATATATAAATATTTAAAAAAAAGAAAGGATGATATATAAATCAAATTGTAAGTGTTTTTATATATCTATTAATAGGTAACTATAAAGAAGTTTGTCTCATGTGCAAATCAGGTGTCTGTCAAGTTAGTTTAGAATGTGTTTCCATGGAGGCCAATTTTGCACTTGTATTGCTTAATACTGCATTCTGGAAGTGGTAGGAGAAATAACTGCACACTAATGGCTAAACCTATATGTAATCTTGAAGTATATCATTTCAAAGTGTTATATGTGTATATATGATGTGCTGCTTATAACTACTGTTTTTATTTCAATTCTGGGAGTTGTAGTCTTATTTGTTCCATTATAAAATATGAATACAACACTCAGTTTTGAAATTGGAAATTATGCATTATAGCTGATATGAATTATAAATCTGAATTGATCTGTTCATGGAGGTTTATTTGTAGGGATGTCTTATCACTTAAAACTGCTACACAAGGTATATATTTTTCTTAAACTATATATAACTGAACAGTGAGGCAGGTTGTAGCTAGGCCTTAGCGCAGGGAGGTATTCGCTTAAAAAGTAAAAGATGCAGTTTGATGTTTCAGTGAGCTATATGCACTCATAGAAACCTATGTGCCCAATTAAATCCCTGAGTTAAATCTGAGATGCCTAAGTAGAAAAGCAGACAGACATTAAAACACCTAGTGAGATAGTTAGAGAAGCATTGAAAGATTCAGTCACACAGACAGGCTCAACTGATATGCATCTTCTGGTAATAACGGCAGTTTCTCACAAACTTGAATAATACAATATTCACTAGTATACCCAGGAGGCAATATATGCAGGCCGTTACAGACACATTTAGAGAACCATATATCACCAAAACCAAAGATTGCAGGGACGTTATAGTTAGAAATTAGCATTAAAAAAACCTTAAAAATTCACTGAAAAAAGCAAAGGTTACAGAGACTCAGGTTTCACTCATACAAAACCAGTGAAATTCAGCAGTTACAGATAGCTGGGCTAACTATAACTCGCGCCCTCGCAATGCACAGCTTAAGACATATTACATCACTCATGACAGGGTCAGTGATTACCTCTCAAATGACATCACTCATGATATCACTGATGACATTATCCACAGAATCTCTGACGCACCCACTCACACCCCCATATAACCTTTCATACACCCACTCCAACTTCCACACTAAGATTCTCAAAACCATTGACATACCCATTACCAGCAGTTACACTCCCACTCACTGATTCATAGGTCTACAGACACATCCACTCAGTTACCCTTACATCCAGTCATACACCAACTCACTCACTAATACAGCCACTGATATATCCACTCATACACCCATACCGCCACTCACACACTGTTAGTCACTCATAGAGCTACTCACACACCTACTCACTCACTTATAGAGTCAGGCACACAGCCATTTACTCACCTATACAGTTATACACACACACACACTTATTCATACAGATACTAACCTAACACATACTCACTCACTTATACAGTCACTCACACACTCACGCAAGCACACACCCATCCATACAGCTACTTTCACAATCATTCACTCACACATGGTCATTCATATACTCCAACATTCACCTATACTGCCTTTCACATATCCAGTTACCCACCTATGTACCACTGACACATCCATTCACTCACTGACATAACCATACACACACTCAGTCACCTATACAGCCCTTCACTTATGTACTCAATAACCCATGCAGTCTCTGACTCACTTACTTACTCATCCATGCAGGCAGGTGTACACCCTCTCACCCAATCATACACCCATAGAGGTACTCAGACATCTAATCAATCACCCATACAGCCACTCATGTACCCACTCACTGACCCATACAACCACTTAGAGCCCAACTGACAGACTGATACAGACATTTGGACAACCTAGTCAGTCGCTGTAGGAAGCTGGCTATGTATATACTATACCAAAGTGAGGTATAGTGTGCACAGAGTCCAGTGGAACCCCAAAGGTAGGCAGAGGTAAAGTTAGATAGCACCTCACTCTCTATTTGTGGTAGTGTGGTCGAGCAGTAAGGCAGTATTAGAGGACAGTGTTAAGCATTTGTTGTACACACTCAGTCAGCAAATGAATTCACACACTCAAAGACTGAACGTCAGACCAATTGTTTTTGTATAAAAATATTCTTTTAGTTATTTTAGTTCCTAGAACCAAGCAAGCCTGGCACAGGTAAGTGATAAGTACTTTGCAGTAAATATACAGATTGTAACAGTTTGGATTGCAATTGTAAATGCACTTAGTTTTGACTTACAGTGTTGTTTCTGAGAAAAGCAATGCTTTGTAAATACAGTACTTATACTTTGTATAGGATTTTCAGTAAGATTACAGGTAAGTTACTTTTGAGATTACTTTTCTTACACAGTGTAGTATACCTGGATACTACACTGGGACATTTCCTGTAAACAGGTAAGTAAAATCATTTTTGTTAGTTACAACATTTTTAAAGAATTGCTTTAGGTTTTCAAACTCCATACTTAGAAACTTTTTCAAGAAAAACAGTCAATGTTATCCTATGAAGGAAAATAGTGTTATTGGTTTTAGGGTAAGTATTCGGTAGTGGGAGTTGAGGTTCTAGGGGCAGACTCAGGGGTCCCCCAGACTCAGGGATGCACTCTTGTTACACCCTCAGTGACACTAGGGCAGCCGGGTGCAGAGTGCTGAGGCCCAATGTTATCCAATAGGGGATAGGGGCCTCCGGTTGGTGGCTGCCGACAAGCAGGCCACTTGGTTGTGGGAGCCAAGCTCCTGGTGATAGGCTCAGGGCAAAGGGGGATCCGGTTTAGCACACAAAGCGCACCTGCAGCGGCGCAGGGGCGGCTGGGTGCAGGGTGCTGTTTTGGCGTCGGATGCCCTGTTGTTTTCAATGGGGATTTTCAGTTTTGGTTTTCAGCTGCAGGCTCGGTCCAGGAAGACTTCCGGGAGGAACCAACAGCTGGGCAGGTAAGTTGGAGGGCTTGGGGATGTAGGTGCACCTCAGGTTCTTTTCTCCAGGGCACAGGGCGGCTTGATGCAGGGGTTTCTTTTGAAGTCGGATTTCACCTTACCGGGCCACTCGCGGTTGGGGGAGTCTCTGTGCAGAGGCTGCAGGCGATGTTGGGGAGTCCTGGAGGGGTTAACCCATGGTGGACTTGGACTCTGGAGCACTGGGGGACCTCGCTGGGACCAGTGGGCCACTCGAACTCAGGCCGTAGGCGACGGGTGCAGTGGTGGCTCCAGGCGTCGGGTTTCTTTTTCCTCCGCAGGCTCGGAGTCTTTCTTTGGTGTTTCTTCTGAACAGAGATGCTGTTCACAGGAGATCCGGTCTTTGTTGAAGGCAGTCAGTCCTCCCAAGGGTTCTGGAGGTCACTGGCTGCAGGACAAGACGATTTTTGGTGCAGGATCTCTGGAAACTGCAGACGGGCCAGTAGGGCTGGGGCCAAGTCAGTTGTTCTCTGCAGTCTCCGCTGCTGGGCATCTTCTTTCGTCTTTTTTTTTCTTAGGTTGCGGGAATCTGCCTTCTTGGTTCAGGGCTGCCCCCTAAATACTGTATTTAGGGGCGTTTTAGGGGTCTCGAGGTTATTGGCTACTGACCTTAGGGTGACTACACCCTGGGTGAGCTCACCCCACGTGGGGGAGTGAGCACAATACCTAATCCTGATTGGGGAGTGTCTGCCATCTGCAAGATGGCGGGCACTGAAGAGAAGGCTTTACCTCACCTCCCCCACCTGAGGGGTGGAGTTAGCAGAGGTGGGCACAACTTCTGGGCTGGCTAGTTTTTCCTGCCTGTCTTCCTGCCGAAAAGGAGGGGAGATAGGAAGGGGGCCTGCTCCTGATAGCAGGAGAGGCTTGGGGTCGCATTACAAAGGCTGCCAGGCCTTTGAAGCTCCCCTGCCACAGATGGCTCTTCCTGGCCTGGGGGAGGTGTGAATACCTCCACCCAGGAAAGGCTTTGTTTCTGGGCTCAGGGAGCGAAGGATCCCACTCTAGTGGTCCAGAAACATGACTCGTGGTGGCAGGCTGGTGTGTACCAGTAAGGGAACCCACCAGAGGCTGGTCGTTTTTCAGGGGGCATCTCTAAGATGCCCTCTGAGTGCATTTTTCATTAAATCCCACACTGGCATCAGTGTGGGTTTATTGTGCTGAAAAGTTTGATACCAAACTTCCCAGTTTTCAGTGTAGCCATTATGGTGCTGTGGAGTTTGTAATGACAAACTCCCAGCACCATATACTCTTAATGGCAGCATTTCCCTTACAATGTCTAAGAATAGACTTAGACACTGTAGGGGTTCAGGGCTCATGCACCTGTACCCTCACCACTGGTATAGGGCACCCAGCTGGAGGGGTGACTGATCTATGCCAGGGAAGTGGGTTGTAGGCATGGCACACAGGAATGGGTGCCATGTCGACTCTTCACTTTGTTCTGCACCAAAACACGCAGCCTGCAAAGGCAGTGTGTGTGTGTACAGGTACAGGGCCTCTAAGGGTGGCACAAAAAGTGCTGCAGCCCTTAGAGGTCTTCCCTGGTCACAGTACCCTGGGTACCTGTGGTACCATTTACCAGGGGCTGACCTGTGGCCAGCGATGCCAATTGGGTTAGTTTTGGGGAAAGAACACAGGCCCTGGGAACCTGATTGGCAGGGACCCAGGACACATCAAGTCAAAAGTGCATCAGTAGTCTGGCAAAAACTGGGGGGGTTACTGCAACAGAAACCCACTTTCCCACAGTCGCCCATACATCACTGAGACACCTAATCACTCACTTATACAGTCTGTCACGCACCCACTGAATCATCCATACAGGCACTCCATCACCCACTGATTCACCAATATACCTTGGTGTATATATTTAGGACTCATAAACATTTAAAAAAACACTCACAGTCAATGGATGACGTCATCAGTGATGTCCTCAGTGATGTCACTGACCATGTCATGAGTGATGTAATAAGTGAGGTCATAAGAATGTCACTGCGGGGCGCGAGTAATAGTTAGCTCAGTTAACTATAACTTCTGAATTTTACTGGTTTTGTACAAGCGAAACTTCAGCCTATCTATAACATCCCTGTAACATTTGTTTTTTTCCAGTGAATTTCTAAGGTTTTTTTAAATGCTAATTTCAAACTATAATGTCCCTGTAACCTTTGTTTTTTTTACTGAATTTCGAAGTATTTTTAATTTTATTTTCTAACTGTAACCTGTATACTTTGAGAGTGGGTTTGTGAGTGGCTGTATAGGTCGGTGACTGGGTGTGTGAGTGGCAATATGGGTCTGTGAGTGAGTTTTTAATGTCTGGGTAATTATGTAAGTACATGAGTAGTACTCGGGTGATTGTATGATTGCATAGGTAGTGCCTGTGTGATTCTATTAGTGCAATTGCCAAGGACACACTGTGCATACTGGGTGTTTTTGACAAAGAGTAAAACACATATATAGACATATTTTACATAAAGTTTCTGTGTAGCTATTTAGTAAGATACTTATTTAACTTTTCCCTTTGTATTCATTTGTCAAAATAAATACATAAAAAATGCATTTTCCTTCTTCACAGCAACACCGGAGTTCACAATCTCATCAGTAGTCATGAATACAAATGACAAAGTGTAAAACAGATATATAGACATATTTTACAAAACGTTTGAGTCTAGCTGTTTAGTGACATAATGGTTTAACTTTATTTTAACAACACAATTGTAAAAAACAACAGTTTCAAAAAATAACTTTCAACATCAGAATTCACAAATAGAATATAACTACCAAACAAAGAAAGTTAATTGGTTTATATAGTGTGTTACAGCTAAGGGCCTCATTACGATATCAGTCGGAAAGGCTCTGAATGGCATTACTGATTACGATGGTAGGTAACCGTTCGTTCTGTCCTACTCGGTTCTGACTGGCATTCGGAGACTCCAAATCGGTCAGAGCTGAATCATAGAGGTCTATGGACCATGTGTCCGACCGACATATTACGATGTCGGTTTCAGACAGCCTTTCTGAATTGGTCTGCCCGATACGAAACGGCTGTTGGGAACTGACTTTGGGGTCCCGTAGCAGGCCCCCCTTCACCCGGAGGCCTCCGTTGGGGCCCATGGTGTTACCCATGGGACCCCTCTTTGCAACCATGCACAGTGTGCCAGGTACCATGGGGTGCCTGCCACAGGGTGCAAGGTTTTCTGCAACTACCCCTTTCTTCAATGGGAGCCTGTGTTGTCGGTTGGGACACAGGCTCCCATAGAAGTCAATGGGAGTCCAACTGAATGGTGTTCGAAAACATCATAATCGGTCGGTCAGACTCCCCGAACCCGAGTTGGTTGGAAATGATTCCGACAAGGAGCTGGTCGGAATGCTTTCCGACCAACATCGTAATGAGGCCCTAAATTTGCACAATGCACAATATGTGACAAGACATTGTGAAGGGGTACAAATAAAAAATATTTACCTTCTAAAAACATACCATGGCAATCATCGAAAAGCAACAAGAAGGCAACGCGAGGCTGAAGAACAATCAACTTCAATAGCAGCCACAACAACACTGGGTCAGAGGGTTCCTTTAGAGGTCCAATCTCAACTTCAAGATTTGGCTCCAGGGTTTTCCCGGATGTCATCAGTCACACACTGCATGGATTGTAGCGTTGAAGTGAGTGCTGGAGGGCAGTCATAACAGCCCTTCACAATGTTGCAAAGAATCATAAATGTCGATATTTTTTTTGGGGCCCTTCATAGTTTTTCTACATTAGCAGGCATTTTAATTATTTTCTAATTCATTGTAGCAGTACTTACATATAACTTGCCATATCAACAAGTCAAAGCATTCGTCTACAAATAAATACAGAGCTAACTTTTTCCGGTTATCATTGTTTTCTTTTTCACTTTTTAAATACAAGTCAACAGTCTGTGTTTGAATCTTGTACTGAGTGTGTCCACAACATATACAAACATACTCTGGTTCTTCTGACCACACTGTTTTGAATTTTGCAATCTCTTCTTCAAAACCATCAACTGTAATATCTGTGTGCTGTTCTGCAACTCCTCCTCTTAACAACTCTTCATTTTCCCTAGAATCCTGCTAAGGACCAAGGAAACAAAACTGCACATCATCACAAACCCTTTTCTACGTCTGCCACAGTCCCCTGCAAAAGTGCTCTATTCATTTCTCCTAAACATAAAACAGGAGTTTTCACATAGTACAGCCTCCTAACTAAAATTTGCATTGTTGAGTGATGTACAGCTAACATCCTGAAAATAATGAAAGGTGCTTTGGCACACTTTCTTTGATAAACAAGCTACTGAGTGTCCCTGCAAATTTGTATGCATTCTAATCTTGTAAGGATTCAATCCTTGTAAAGTACTTCTTTTGTGTTTTAAACTTCGCCTTGGAAAGATACGTCAACATTTTCTTAATATATCAATGGATTGCTGTTGAATACTACAAACACTACTATGATTCCATTTGTATACAGGCGCCTGACTCCGCCTTCTTTGTACCTCTTCTCTAATACAGTATTTTATATTTGTAGATACCATCACCTCTTTCGCTATAGGAGTGGAATACTTCATTTCATAACATCATTCTCGGTAATCAATAGCATGAACTAATCTGTTATCCTGAAGATAGCTTTTTTCATTAAATAAAGGCTCTGTACTACAAGTATGTATGCATTCTCCACTAAAAACTATACAAAAGTTACTTCTATTCACTAATCTTTTTTTCTGCTTTTGTCTCCTCATGCACACCACCCTTTGTCAAGAGTCTTCATTCTATTTATCATCAAAATGAAAAGCTTCCTCTTCAAAGCAAAGGCCTTATCAACTACTCTCTCAACTCATTCTTTCTGTTTCAGTGCCTCTCTCCTTGTTCTATACTTTTTCATAGTTCTCAGGAGATTTATAACTACTCTACTACGAAAAATCCTAGCTCCGATTTCCTTAAACTGCTTCTGTCTCCTGGTTAAGCTGTGTCCATCTTTGTTACATTCTTTCCTGTTCTTGTTATATAGATTTTGTTCACTGTTATTCTTTCTCATAGTTTGAATTTTATTTGAATTAATTTGTAATCTTTGGAAATGTCCACATATATTTTTAAGAAATGGCTTTGTCCTCTTACCAGTAGCTCTTTTTTTCTTTCACTACTTTTTCTTCATTTTGCCCCTTTTGTGTCTCAGTTCTGCATAGATACTATAGTTCAGGGGTCTCCAACCATTAGCTCATGAGCTACTGTAGCTCTCCAGCTACCTCTGAGTAGCTCACCTGTGTGCAGCCCAGCTTATTAAATTACAAAGCTTATTATTGTTTGAATTATTATACATTTAAAAAAATTTAAATTATACTACACTAATAATATTAGCTGCTCTCAATGAGTTTCATTGAACATCAGTAGTTCTCAGTACAGAAAAGGTTGGAGACCCCTGCTATAGTTGCTTCTGTTCCTTTTTCCTCCGAGCTTTTGTTGGCATTCTGTCTGTAGTTATGCAGATATTGTTCTGTAAAAAAAAAAAAAGTATATCTGAATTTTTATTCTATCCAAAATACCAACTACTTTACTGCTGGCTTACACATAATACAAAAACAGGTTTTATGTTACTTTTTTAAAAATGTTTTACAAAATGTTGTCCTCATTCGCCTTAGATATAAACAGGGTTATTCTGGGTTTCTCTGGGGCCCCCCTCTTGATCGGCACCGACCAATGAGCTCTGTTTCCAGAAAGGTGCACTTTACACAAAACCTCTCCTTTCGTGGTTGATCTGTTCCGGCACTCTCTCAGAGCCACCCATAGAACAACCGGAGTGGTGAAGTATCTCGGTGTAGAGGCATAATCATTGGACTGTGTTCACCTCATTTTCCAGCCAATTTATGCATGGTAACCAAAATTCTTTCTTCTTATTCAGGGATGCCCTTTCTAGCTTTATTATATATTTTACAGAATTAATCCAATCTATAGTGGTCAGGGGAACATTCTTTATCCAGTATTTACAGATTTCCCTCCGAGCAAGTAAAATTAAATAAAACATTAATTTGTTTTTTTCAATGGATAAAGATTCATGCTTTGCCAAAACCCTGAAAAAGACCAACATTAGGCTTACCTGAAAGTCTACCCCAAGTACTGTAGAGATGCTATTACTTACATCTGTCCAGAAATGTTGTAACATTCGACAATCCAGGAACATATGCACATCATCTACTTTTTCTTGGGAACATTTAGGGCATTTTGGAGTGGCGCCCTTCCCGAATTTAGAGAGCCTTGGAGGAGTCCAATAGACCCTATGGAGACAAAAGATGTGATTTCTCCTTAAGTTTGCAGCCTGGACTGTGGAATACAAGATATTACTAAGCCTGGGCGGTAAATTCCGCCTCGCTCGCGGAATTTGCGGAATTTTGGCAATTCCACGTTCCGCAGAGGACGCAGAATTGCGAAAATTCCGCAATCTGCGGTGTAGCGGAATTTTTTCCTTCTTCGCGCTTTAAAAATGCGTTTTCGCGCGCGCGGTAGCGACTTACCGGGATCCCTGCGTTCGCCGAAGAGTTTTCCTATCCGTTCGCGTGCACCACGATATTTTGGTAGCCAGCCGCACGATCCCGTGAGAGTGTGCGATCGCGAACACGTCATTCGGACGCGCCATCGGACACCGCGAGAGTGTGCGATCGCGAACACGTCATTTCGGATGCGCCATCGGACACCACGAGAGTGTGCGATCGCGAACACGTCATTTTGGATGCATCATCGGACACCGCGAGAGTGTGCGATCGCGAACACGTCATTCGGATGCGCCATCGGACATCCGGCGGAAGTTTGGTGAAGCTCGCGATGCCGAACACGCAAAATTTGCAATCTGGAGAAGAATAATATCTGGAGCAGCATAAAACCTTCTTGAAAATTATGATTTGGATGAAAAAAACTCCTCAGATTGACATTTGGCTGTATTTTTTGGTGCAAGGAGTCCTTTTTTTAAAACTTTTCTCCAACTTCCTGTTCCTGTCCAGCAGGCTCCTCCCAGTGCTTTGTCCATTTCCTGTTCACTTTTCATTTGGATTTGGAGCTGGAAGGATCACTCTTTGTGTCTGCTGCATCATATATCATTGGATTTGAGGACTTTTGGATTTGAGGACTTTTGGATTTGAGATTTTACAAGTAAGTTGGTGTTGTTTGTTTTATTGGGGCATTGCAGTTGCTGCAACTACAATTTTGGTACTTTTCAACATTTAAAAAAAAATGTATTGTGAGTAGCCAGTAGGCCCAGAGCTAGTCATGGGTGCATGATGAAACAACTGTTCCTTTGGTGTGTGTTGAATTTATTTTAAACATCATTTAGGGCATGGATGGCATTGGATTGAATTGCAAAATGTGTATTTTTTGGGGTATTTCAGTTTTTGGGTGTGTGTTAAATAAATGCCTTTGTTGTGTGTGTGTGTTTGGTGTGGTGTGGTTGTTGTGTAACTTGCACACCTTGTTTAGCCCTGTGGATTTTCGTTTTTGCATTTTTGCATTAAAGCTGTGTTGTTTAGCATGCCTCCTTTGCCTGGCTATTATAGGCCTGTTTCAGTTCATTGTTTTCCAGGCCTCCTGCTTGTTGCTTGTGACTGTGAGTGTCCATGTGGCTGGTGGCCATTTCTGGTGGTAGTTATAAGTGTGCTGCTTTTGCCATATAGGCCTGCATGTGTTTCCTTTGTTCCTTTTTGGCCTAGGCTTCTTGTTGTTGTGGGCCTGGCTATGTGGCTGGCGGCCATTTTGAAGCCAAGCAGTGTGCTTTTGACATAGGTCTGCATTGTCTGTCTTCCCTTTCTTGTTGTTGTGGGCCTGGCCATGTGGCTGGTGGCCATTTTGAAGCAAGGCAGTGTGCTTTTGCCATAGGCCTGCAAGCTTGTGGCCTAGTCTGCCAACAGGCCTTTCATCCAGTAGGCTCAGAGGTAGTCATGGGTGCATCAAACAACTGTTTCTGTGTGTTCTGTTGAATTTAAACATCATTTAGGGCATGGATAGCATTGGATTGAATTGCAAAATGTGTTTTTTTGGGGTATTTCACTTTTTGGGTGTGTGTTAAATAAATGCCTTTGTTGTGTGTGTGTGGTGTGTTTGTTGTGTAACTTGCACACCTTGTTTAGCCCTGTGGAGTTTCATTTTTGCATTTTATTGCATTAAAGCAGTGTTGTTTAGCATGCCTCCTTTGACTGGCTATTATCGGCCTGTTTCAGTTCATTGTTTTCCAGGCCTCCTGCTTGTTGCTTGTGATTGTGAGTGTCCATGTGGCTGGTGGCCATTTCTGGTGGTAGTTATAAGTGTGCTGCTTTTGCCATATAGGCCTGCATGTGTTTCCTTTGTTCCTTTTTGGCCTAGGCTTCTTGTTGTTCTGGGCCTGGCGATGTGGCTGGCGGCCATTTTGAAGCCAGGCAGTGTGCTTTTGACATAGGCCTGCATTGTCTGTCTTCCCTTTCTTGTTGTTGTGGGCCTGGCCATGTGGCTGGTGGCCATTTTGAAGCCAGGCAGTGTGCTTTTGCCATAGGCCTGCAAGCTTGTGGCCTAGTCTGCCAAAAGGCCTTTCATCCAGTAGGCTCAGAGGTAGTCATGGGTGCATCAAACAACTGTTTCTGTGTGTTCTGTTGAATTTAAACATCATTTAGGGCATGGATGGCATTGGATTGAATTGCAAAATGTGTTTTTTTGGGGTATTTCACTTTTTGGGTGTGTGTTAAATTAATGCCTTTGTTGTGTGTGTGTGGTGTGTTTGTTGTGTAACTTGCACACCTTGTTTAGCCCTGTGGATTTTCGTTTTTGCATTTTATTGCATTAAAGCAGTGTTGTTTAGCATGCCTCCTTTGCCTGGCTATTATAGGCCTGTTTCAGTTCATTGTTTTCCAGGCCTCCTGCTTGTTGCTTGTGACTGTGAGTGTCCATGTGGCTGGTGGCCATTTTGTGGTGGTAGTTTAGTAGTGTGCTGCTTTTGCCATATATGCCTGCATGTCTTTCCTATGTTCCTCTTGGCTTACTGCTTCCATCCATCCCCTTTGCCAGCTGCAGCTCCCTGAATGACGTGATGAGCAAATAATTTAATGCCAAACAGGTTCCACTTCCTTACATTTGTATTTTGGTTTTTGTTCTTCTTCTTTCCTATCCTTCCTGAATGTACACAGTATACCATGAAAGCCCTTGTTGTCAAAGTCTCACAAATGGCTACACTGTTATGTTTTTTTTAATAACTTAAACTGAGTTAATAAAATTTAATAATACAACACTAACAAGTGTGACCACCACACACTAAGTTATATATTATATTTGTTTCTTTGTACTAGTAGTAATTGAACCACAACAACAAATGCAACATTTCACTGATGTTCTTCTCCTGGCTTCTTTGCTTTTAGGTGCACAAAAAGACAGAGGAGGAGGTGTCATCATCACCTGTTGTACTGCCAGACAGAAGTCCTGCTGCGCACCACGTCACGTCCACGTGGGGCCACAGACATCTCTGCAACTTGTGCACCTGCGTCCTGCTGACATCGGAAGGAAGAAGAACATGGCCCCAAAGAAAGGTACCAGGTCCTCCAGTACCAAGAAAGTTGCCAGTGAGAAGAAGGAACAGAAGAAGGAAGTGGCACTGCCACTTACCAAGACTGGTGTGCCGGCCAATATGTTTTTGGGAAACAAAAAATTATGCCTGCATCAGTGGTGTCCGGGGACCAAGCTGGGAGCAGCACCTCTGCATCAGCGGGCCCACCCCACCAACCTAGGCCCAAGCCCATGAGTGTCGCAGAGGTAGCCAGTCTACTAACGAGCAGTGATGTTGAAATGTCATTATCGCAAAGTAGTAACCAATCAACGCAGGCGGAACCTCAGCAGATAAGTGGGCA
This sequence comes from Calotriton arnoldi, assembly GCA_963921515.1. Lineage (NCBI taxonomy): Eukaryota > Metazoa > Chordata > Amphibia > Caudata > Salamandridae > Calotriton > Calotriton arnoldi. The sequence goes on from CAWUFW010014967.1 coordinate 86,383, forward strand.
ACAACAGCCGCAACAACAGCCCACAATAGTAGTTGTTCCTCCTGAAGTAGGGGCAGTTCAGGAAATTGAGCTTCCTGCAGATGAAGAGGAGCAAGCCACTCTTTCAGAAGATCCATTGTCTTCCAGATCCCCAGCAAGGAAAAGGAGGGTTAGTCCATCAACTTCTTCTTCAAGCCCCGCTTCTGATGATCTAGATGCCACTTGGAAGCCACCAGCTCAGTCTGAGAATGATGCACACCACAAGACAAGGCTAGTGAAAAGGAAGGTTCCAGAAAGCCTTAGAGTTATGGAGGTAGATGTGGAAGAGGGGGATGATGATGACGAGCCAGTCATCATGAACATCACTACCGGCCCAGAGGAGATGGAGACCAACATTATTACCCTATCCAAAATCGCTGCGAGGGATGTAGCACGGATACCACCAAGACAGGTAACACCACCTCCAGCTTCCATATTTGCATTTGCTAAGGCCCGGCAGGGACCTACATCCAGCTCAACCACCACCTCAGTAGGTAGTGGTACTGTAAGTGAACAGAGTCAAATTCCACGCCCACCCTCCAGTTCATCTGGCATTGAAAGTGGCACCTCCAGCAGCGCCAGAAAGTTCAGCTCCCCAGTTTGGGACTTCTTTTCGGTTAGCAGTAAGGAGGAGAACATTGCTATATGCTCAATTTGTCAACACGCTGTTAGGTGGGGTAAGCTTGGTACAAACTATGGTACCGGAGGCCAAACAAGTCATCTCAAAAAATACCACATGATCCAGTGGGAGGCTCACCTACTTCGCGTACAAAAAAGTAAAACTGCACCCATTGCTGTTGGTGGGGATGAAGAAGTAGAAGAAGAAGATATGATCGCGGTGGAAGGTGAACAAGAGGGAGACATTTCTAGCCCTGTCCCCAGCAGTGTAGTGGTACCGCCCACATCCTCAGCAACATCTCAGTGGCACCATAAGAAGAGTCAGACTCAGAGTCAGACTGAGACACCAAGGCAACCGAGTACTGCAATGAAAAAAGGTGCGTCGTTGAGCCTAACTGGGTTCAAGAAGACAGCTGCACCACAAAGGAAAATAATCCAGCCTACCATTGACAGCATGCTTAGGTCGGAGGGGCAGTACGAACGCAACCACCCAACGGCACGTTTGTACAATGCGAAGCTGGCTAAAATGTTAGCGCTGGACCTTCTCCCTTTTTCTTTTGTGGACGGGGTGGGTTTCCTTGAATTTGTGTCAGCCATCTGCCCTAAATGGAAGGTTCCCAGCGGTCCTATTTCACCAGAGTTGCTGTTCCAGCACTACATCACGATGTGCTGGAATTGCTTGGACAAGCTTTGCAGCAGAGTGCTGTTCACAATATCCACCTGACAACAGACATGTGGACCAGTTGCCAAGCCACTTATTACATGTAAATCACTGCACACTGGATCTCTTTTGGGGGGGTTAGAGAAAAGATATCTGAAGCAGGTGCTGTTGACACTGCTGAGATTTTTAATGCTACTCGGAAACATGCAACTGTAGCCATGTTCACCATGGAGAAATCTCATACTGCTGCAAACATTTTGGAAGAGTTTAACAGCAAGGTCTTTGAATGGCTGCGCCCAAGAGGACTTAACATTGGTGTTGTTGCCACGGATAATGGCAGTAATCTACTTAAGGCCATGGAGGATGGTGGCTATTTCAGGGTCCCGTGTTTGGCGCACTGCATTAACATTATTGTTCAAGACTTTCTGAAAAAAGAAGCCATAGTCAGCAACTTACTGACCACCTGCCGAAGAATATGCACACATTTCAGCCATTCTTTTAAAGCCCGGAAGCAGCTGAGGATCATTCAACGTGACTATAGAATGCCAGTCAAAGCACTCATCCAGGAGGTGGCAACACGTTGGAACTCAACTTATTACATGCTTGACCGTCTGTTTGAGCAGTACAGACCAATCAATGAATATGTCATGCAAAGAGGGGATGCTACTGTGAAAGGCATGACCCTTCAGATGGACCAATGGTGCCTAGTTAAATGCCTGACAGAGATGCTTCTTCCTTTCGAGGTCTTCACACGTGAAGTCAGCAAGGAGGAGCTGTACTATGGGCCAAGCTATCCCATTGTTGCACATGCTAGAGCAACAGCTGAAGGAGGTGTCTGAAGCGTACATAGGTGTGGAGGAAAAAATGAAGCATATGAGTTGGTGGAGAGCTTATCCCGTCGCTTAGCTGAAAATACAAGGGTGCAAACTAAGAGTGTGTCAGAAAAACATTACATTTGTGCCACAATTCTGGATCCACGGTACAAATCGGCACTGAACAGTAAGACATTAATTCCTTTTTCAGAACTGGAGGTTGCCCGGTACAAAACTTGGATAGCTGAGGTAGCCAGTGACTTTGAAAATGAACAGCTGGCAATTAAATGCCTGCTACTCAAACCCACAACAAGTACTGCAGCAGGGCATCCGGCGTCAAGTTCCACTTCAGAGCCTGAGGGCAGTGCGTTTGGCTCAGAGCGGTCACCAACACTATTGACAACAGCAAGAACCGGATCATCAGCCCCAGTAAAATCGGCACAGGATTGGTATTTATCGCAAGGGCTTGCTAGGTCCAGTGCTGATGCAAAGACAAAAGAGGCCAAACAAAGTGTAGCACCCCTGAACATTGAGCGGATGGTCCAGGCCTATCTGGATGACCCAACCTACATTGATCAAAAACCATTGCGGTATTGGTATGGGAAAAGAGGCCAATGGCCAGTGCTCAGCAGGCTGGCGATAAACTATCTGGCTTGCTATGTCACAAGTGTCTCTTCTGAACATGTTTTCAGTGCTGCTGGTGCCATTGGAACAGTGAAAAGGACCAGTCTCTCACCCAAAAACGTGGAGAGGTTAACCATGATCAAAATGAATCAGCACTTTATACCACCGAATTACACAATACATGAATCAACGCAGGAAGATGAGGACAGCTACTTAGGTGACGGAAGTAGTGTGTTAGATGATTACCTACTTCTGGTTGAACCCCCAGAGTTTGAGGACGAGCTATACTTCCCTGACAACTAGGCTTGAACTTCTTACTTTCTTCCTTCCTTATTTACTTTTATTTGTGTGTGTCTGTCTTTCTGGTTCGAAACTTCGAATCACAACAAATCCATCACCACCGTCTTCTAGTCTTTTTATTGCCATATTGGAGTTGCAGCTGTCTGCATTTAACTGAAGTCCACTCCTCCGAGTCCTGCTCCTCCATCCTCCTGACTCGCCCTAAATCCATTTCCCTCAAGCCAGATGATGATTGGATGTAGAATAATAGAAGAAAAAAGAAAATGTTGCCTCGTTGAGTCCCTCCAAAAGAAGTGGAACATGATGACTACTATAGCTATCCTCCTTTCCAAGCCGAGAGAGACTGCCCCTTAATTTAAGATGAGAAGGAACAGGTAATGAATGATGGCATGCATTGGACGCTGACTGAGTGATTTGTGTTGTTGTTGTTTGTTGTGCATGAAGTGAATTCATTGTGTACTATTATTTAATCTACACACTAAAAGTAACTCAAGTCAATGTTTCCCTTCTTGTTTTTTAATAACAAAATTGTACTTCTACTGCAGGCCGATCCATTGCATTTTGAATATGGAATGTCGATTCACTCTGTACACTGCACACTGAGTTGGACAACACCATGATGATGACCACAGTGACATAATATCTTCGCAGTCACTCAGTAGGATCGGAGATGATTGATGGAATAAGTCAGGGCGTTTCATGAGTGGCATAAAAGGTAAACAGTCAACAACAACCACAGCAGACCTACATGTCTGTGTAGTGGTGGAGTCGAGTGTAGTTGTATGACTGACAGTGGTGCATTGATTTAGTCACTTAATTTGTAAAATGCTATGTTGCTGTATATGTGCTTTGTCTGCCTCTGTCAAAGTGTAAGCTAAATGGAGGATGGGTCACGGGTGCCGTGGGCCTGCTCTGTCCTGTTGTTGTTGTAGGTTAATGCTGGAAACAGAGTAGACATGATGTATCCATGCCGCCTCTGAAAGTGTTCTTGTTGCACTCCACCGTAATTTATGCATTTTTTTCTCCTTGATTTTTCAATATCCCTTTTGTTTTTCCATCTACAATTACAGGCCGGCCCTTACCCTGTGCTATACTGGGAAAAACAACTCACACTTACCTTACCAATCCGCATCCGCCAGGCAGGCAGTGGCGTCACCCAAGATTGATGGACGGAGCGTCCATGGAAGGGAGGACCAAGAGGAATGCCGAGATGCAACTCCCCAATTTGACCAGGATAACATACAGTAACAGTATCAACATTCATCATCTTTTAAATAATTTGATTCATTGTTTATCTTCAATCATTATGACTGTGTGTTGTTGTTATTGTGTTTGCTCTCTGCTTATAATTCATCCCTACAGCTATTTTTTAATTTTCTTTGCTATCTTTAAAAGTAAGCTCGGTACAACCGAACAGAAACTGTATGTAATTTGGGTCTCTCTGAGGGCAGACAGGCAAGGCAAATTGCATAATATACTGCTGCCCTGTACTGTCTAATTGTCTAGTAGTAGTTAGTAAGTACTACTTATCATTAACCATCAAGTTATCATCATCATGCATGCATTTCCTTTTTCTCCCTTAACAGATTTATGGATATGGTCCTCTGCCAAGATTGTGTTTTGTTGTTTGTTCATGCGTAGTGTTTTTCTTTGTCAAACCTTTCCCCAAACCCCCCTTCCCAACCATTCATCAAACCCTAACCCTCTTCCCCCGGGCTGTGTGACTTATTGAGGTGTGACTAAATTAAATGTACACCAATAATTGATCACACGCTTGCTGGGGCGGATGTGGCGAAAGCAACACTAATTCAATTTCAAGGCAGGGCAAGGATCTTATTCTGCTTGCCCACCCATGATCAGTATATTTGCAAGGTAATTTTTTTTCTCCAAAGGAACCTAATCCATCATCATTAATTGCCGGCATCGATTGGATTTGTCATCCTCCTACTGTCCTACACAGCACTAAAGGTTACGCTTGTGTCGAGTGTAGGCCTAATCGAGTGACTCGACACAACTACAGTTTGTAACTTGTTGTACTAGGCTATCCCCGCCACTATTATGTTTTATTTTACTTTAGCAATCAGCATTATTATTATTGTTTGGCAGTCTTCTTGTGTACTGTACTATACTTCGTTCTACTACTCCTCCCACAGTCTCTCTCAGGCGACTGACTGTCTCATTTTCTTTTTTTGCAAATGCTACTGCCAGTGTCTACTACTACCACCACAACCATGGCATGTTGGGAAACCAAACCATCATGATCACCGACACCATGCAGCCATCGCTGTGCCTAAGTTAAACATCAAGCACAGGTAAGAGAAGAAGTTTGGGGGAGGCATAATTAATAATGGAAATTAATTCATTAATTCACACACCCCCTGAGTCCAGTTACAGAATGCATGGACTAGGAGGAGAGACTGACAGTACTAGTAGGACAAGTCACTCAGTGAGGGGTACCCCATCTATCTGTTTGTGTCTTACAAAATCAGCCGATTATTTAAATCAAACACTGGCTGTGGCCCTGCAGCAGCAAGGAAACAGTGTGACGTAAAACAGTAACCCCCACAAAACATTAACAACATTGTATGTAAAGTATAAATATAATGTAATCCCCTAACAAAAATAAACTATGTAAAAATCCCACAACAACACCTGACCCACCCCTCTCCCTAACCCCAACCAATGTCCGAAACGAAAAAGTCCAACCAATTGTCCATGACAATAAACCCCAATGCCCAATTCCCACCCACCAAAAGAAGCAATAAAAAAGGGGCAATCCAACAGGGTCTCAAGTTCTCAACTCTTATCGGCGGGCTCCCTTCTCCAGGACATTAATATGCTCCTCTAGGCGGGCCACGTGGCACTTCAATGCCCGACAATTGTATCCACAGGGGGGGCAGCAGTGTTGGATAAAGAAGTGCGGCGGCGGGCGGCTGCCAAATAGCAGCGCCTTAACACTGGAGGGGCCTGGGCCTGGCTGGGGCCCGGGGCATTGGAGGAGGCTGCAGCTGCTGCCGCCTCCTCCTCCTCCGCCAGAACCACCAGCCGCCGGTATTCAGTTTGTATGGCCTCCAGATTCCGGAGCCGGGCCATGGCTGCCAACTCCTTCCTGTCTGGTTTCCCTTTGGAAGGAGTAGCTATATCAAGAAGAAAAAACAAGACTATTGTAACAATATACTCTTAGCAAAACAGTAAGACAAATTAATTCTACACATAGTGGCACAGTAGCACTAGCAAGCACAGTACATAACATTTGTGGTATGTATCTATCCTCCCACTTCCTTGGCCTCTAACATTTGTGGGAGTTTCAGGCATTCAACCACCCATGCATCTGATTCCTATCAGCCACCTATGCATGCTTCCCACATAACCTTCTCTGCCAAGCATAAATATTAAATCTCCCCCGTCCTTCCTCCTTCCACCATTCTTTCCCTTTTCGTTCAACCCATCCATCAAGGTCATCTGATCTGACTATTAGTCTTCTCCATAAAACTTTCACAGCTGAGTAGAAGTCAGATAGAACAGGCCATTGGTTACTCAACACTCCCGCCGCTAATGCTATTGCTAATGCTAAGTAAAGGGTGTCTTCTTCAACCGTTCACACCAACTTCTTACTTACTAAGTCTCAACAGTACAGTGTACACCCTTGCAGCGAGTGTAATGTCAATAAGTAAGAAATATAACTTACCACCGCCCGCCACTGCTGCTGGCTCACCCCCTGCAGCTCCTGCAACTGCCGCATCTCCTGCTCCCTCAGTGGCCGCGTCGCCATCGTCGCTGGCCCCGGCACTGGTGGTCGGTAGTACGCCTAGAAAAACATTACACATTTTTTAGATGCCATATACACCTCCCCCTATTTATTCTTTTTCACTAGCAAGATTGAAAAAAAGTTAATACATACATATACAACATACATCACTAGTACAAATCGGGTACTAGAGTAGAGTAGACACTAGTAGTGTTATATGGTCCCTAGGGTCATTCTAGTCTATGCTAAGTTAGCCTGAGCCATGCAACCATTTTAGCTTTGTGTCTTTTATTTTTGCGCATGTTACCTCGCAGCTTGCTGTGTAAGATGCCTTTGAGCCCACATGAGCTCATACTGCTACTGTCTGAGCGCTGCGTACAAGGTCGAAAAACAAGCCACTTTGTTATGGAGTTCTGGTGGTCAGTCCGTATTGCTTAGCCATAACATGCTACACTTTTTGGCACGACTGAGAAATGCTTGCAATTATACTAACGCGCACCATTTTTCTCATAACAGACGGAAGATTCCCTTCTACGAACCAGAGCTTTGCAGAGCTTATGATGTAACCAGTACTTCTAGGTTCTTCTAAGGTGAGGGGTCCCCCAGAATTCGCTCAGAGATCTTCATTTATAATTTTATATAAACGATATTCCTACCAAGGGGAGGGTGGTTCTTCCACCACTGTTCAGTTATCATGATTTCCCCTTTTGTCTTCTATGGACTTGTAGTTGTAACAATGTTTATTGTTTTAATCTTATGCATTTTGCTGTTGGTGCTGGCTCGTATACTGCATTATAGAACAACGTACAGAGCTTGTTAGTTGAAAATAAACCTTTTGAACTTACTCTGTGGTATTTGGTGTGGACTTACACAAGTGAGTGAGCAAAAGGAGGGTGTGCATTGCTTCCACGACTCTGAGAGGTCGGGAGTGTTATGTTCTGGGTTTTCTAATCATTGGGTATCTTCGGGGGTTTCGGGGAGCTAATGAGACACTATAGCTAGTCGGTCAGGGGATTGTGGGTGAGGTATGAGGAAGGTCCAACCTCCTATCACCAACGTCCTATTTTCTTGTGCATAGTTCTGTATGTGCAGAATCCCTACAACAGTAGTAGTATTTCCTATCCTATAAAAAATAGTAAAATAACTGGTTGGGCATTTTGTTGGTGGGAATTGTCGAAAAGCCTCAAGAATAAGAAGACTAGGAGAGGACAACCCAAAGGACTGGACTCAGTGGCTAGAGCTATTGGTGAATCTGATTTTTATTTAAAACCTTTTAAATAAAGAGTGGCCAACTGGGCAAGCTTAGCTACAGACAGACTAATAGTAGTAGTACAGAGAGTCATAGCAGAGGCAGTTAGAGGCAGGGATAACAAGAATTTAGAAACAGATAGTCTAGATCGAAGAAGATTTTGTAAAAAATAGAATTAGGAAATCGAAATAATAGTTCGGAAAAAATAAGGTGCAGTAAAAGTTAGGGAAGTATAATTATTAATATTAACAACAGGAGGACTTACTAGGGTCAGCAGCAGAGCCCTCGGTAGAGGAGCGGTCCTGGCCATCAGCTGCTCCCGCCGACTCCGACGACCCCGTCTTCTTGCCCCTGGGTGCTGATCATGAAAGATGTAAGAAAGAAAGAGACAAACATGGATGATTGGTGTGAAACAAATAAAATACTCAAAAAAACATTTATGGAAACAACAATTGCAATAAAATTGACCTATCTAATCTGGTCGACTAGTATTGCGGGATTCATGGACCGTCTAGTTATTATTTATGAACACTAATCCAGTGTTCCATTCTGATTCCAGAATACTAACTAAGCCTAAGTACCACCTGA